>WOGN01005058.1:0-13539 GCA_015342105.1 Leptinotarsa texana | reverse complement strand
GGTTAACCTTATTAATTTTGTAATTGTTTTTTCAGGGTTTTCAAATCAATTTATATTAGATTAGACAATGGAAGTCCGAACAGATGAAATTATTGATTGGTGTTTCACTTTATGATTGTTTACCAGTGATCTTGATTTTTTTCAACTCAGTCAGCATAAATTAAAGAGGGAATTTGATTCTTAAGGAACTCCAATTCGTAATATTCTTCATCTATGCATATTAAATGTTTGACCATACAGGGTGTTTCTCTGTAACATAATAATATTTAAGGTTATTTCTGGTCCTTTTTAGAAAAAAAACTCAATATGAGCACATTTCCTAATGGTGTTAACTCTTGAACATCTTTTGTACAACTTAATTTTTTATTCTTCTCAATGGCGTCCATGCAAGATGGACACGGAATCACCTCTAAAAGAAAAGTTGTGAGACATTGCTTTTTCTGAAATTAAAAAATATTTTTGAAGTTTTCATCCCTTTCTGACTAAATCTTGACTGTCAAAACTGTTTGAGTTTATAAAACAAAATATGCTTCTGACCTATTAACTACATTTTTATTCTCAATATACAATTTCATAACAACGTGCAAATGTTTGAATTTGATTATTTCTGTGAAAACTGTCTGTTGAAAAAAATTTGCTTGAAAAGAAAGAGTATTTCAAAAATTATTTTCACTGCTGACAAGGATAAAAAATTATGTTGTATAGCAGAAAATGACTTTTAATTTATAAAAGAAGCTCATTACGTTTGTTTGAAGGTGATTGACAATGTTTCATGATGAATTTCATTAGGTCGGACTTCCATTGTCTAATATTATATAAAATGATTTGAAATCCGTGAAGGAACCAATACAAATGAAAATTAAAAAGAAAAGCTGAAAATAACAATTATATTAGACAAAAACCCTGAAATGTAATTACAGGGAAATAAAATACATGTAAGAAATAGAACAATTCAGCAAAAAATAAATAAAAATTGAAAGTTGAGAGATTCCAAGCCAAGTTATTTCACGACGTTTTGATTGTTAGTATCTACAAGCGTCTTCGTATGATGACTGATGATGACATCATCAGCGTAAGACTTCCACAATGGAGAAGTTTCACAAAAATATTCAGGATCATACTAAAGTTTTCAATAAAAATAAGATTTTTTTCTTGAAAACTTTTGCAACTTGTATTTAAAAATTCAATACCTTAGGGATACGTGTTCATATGAAGTTTTTTTTTCAAAAATTACTCAATAATAGGCTTTTTAAATATCAGCATATTAAGAACCATCCTGTATTTTATAGTTGAGGGTTCCAAACTTTCTCAAATCAAATAATATTGTCATTATGAGGTTACTTCCGACCAAACTTGTATAATAGTGATGTCATAAGTATTTACTGTTATCATTCATCGCTTTTTTTAAGGTGAGAGAGCATGAACTAGTTCGATTCACTTATGGAAAGTGGAAGCAGGTCAAAATGATGCACCACATTTTCTGCTACCAAGCTTCTCCTACAAAAAAACAGTTCTCCAAAGATTCCGATCACTCAAATCAAAGGTGGGTAATGTTTAATTTGAAGACTTACTTTCAGATATGTTGTTATTTTTTCATACAGGTAAAGTTTGGATGCAAACTATATTTGTAAAAATGAAAACACTGTTTTGGTGTTGATTTTTCATCTGATTTTCTTCCAAATTTTTTCATGTCTACATGTAAAAGCTGTATTACCACAGAAGAATAATGCAACCAGTAGGTTCCCTAACCATGTGATCCGCCCGAGTTGCCGGGGACCTTCAACCGCTCATACAACGCGTTCAGTGCTATAGTATCAAAGGATTCGACGGTCCACGGGAATCGGATTAGTTATAATAAACGATCGTAAATTGATATTGTGTTTAGTTCATTCGCTGTTGTCATTAATTTTTTTTTTGTACCTTAGTAGCTGTCTGACTTGTCCATTTAGTCCAGTCTCCAGAAAACACTACAGCCTCGTGGGCTTATTGCGTTTATTTTTCCATCTTCTCATGACACCCATTCCATCAGACTCGATCCATATACTAGTTTGTACAAGTTCCGTGTTGGATGTTCGTCACATTTTTCTGGACGTAATTTCGTACAGCCCCATTTCATTCAGGTGTCCTCTAAGCGGACAATGGACGGTTAGTAACCCTGAAATTATTCTGAGCCTATTCTTACTATATTGAAGTAGTTCTTCGGTTCTTTTCTCGGACGGTTCCCTAATGAAGGTTCTACTGTGTTTGCTGCCAGGTACTTTTGTCCAGTACTCTATGTGCTTCTTATTGATCCATGTCCTAATCTAGTTTCGTACCAATATGGATATAGTTTAGTTATATATCATTTTTCAACTCCTTTCGAGAATGCTGAAGAGCATGGGGATAATGACTTGCGAAACTGATCATTTTCAACAAAACAAAGAATATAAATAGAGGTGCACTATCTGTTAAGAGTTGTGTTTTAGCTAATATCTCATGAAGTCAGATACTTACATTATTGTCAGTGTCTTCTATAACCATCAGTATGGGCGACTCGAGTTTGTACATTTTCCTATACATCGAATTCAAACTGAATCCATGTTGACTCGTACTGAAGACCAGAGTCCAGGCGTAGCCTTCTGCTCTTGCAGGTAAATGCCTACATAAATTCTCTCGATGATGGTCCGTCAGAATTTCTGTGGTGCCGATTAGATCAGGAGGGGAAAGGTCTATATCTAATGAGGGTGCTACCGATGAATAAAAGGCTCTGCGGAACTCTTCGGACATGGGCAGAACCTGCTTGTACAAAAATTATGAATTAGATATAATATTGAATGCTTTTTTTAATAGGGTAATTTGCTTGGTAAATGGAGGATCCTTCAATAACACAGAAAACGAAGTTCTACGTGAAAATATTGGTGACCAATTCCAAGACCAACAATTTTTATTTTATCAAACGAGTATAGAATACAATAGAAATTTATTTATACTGAACAACAAACAGAATGGTTTCCACTTACATAATGCACATATTTTTTAGAAGTTCCTTACATATAGTATTCGTTGAGTACCATTGATACAGTTGAAATCGAGATAAAATATAACAATATAGAACAATAAGTAATAAAATGACCGTAAAAAAATTCAGACACATTTGAGACAAATTGTTTGAGACACGAAATAGATTGTCTCTTCTTCTCAGTTTTACGTCAGATACAATAAAATCAATAGTATAGAGAATTTCAGGTACTTTCAGTTTTCTGAAAATGTTAAAAACAAAAATCAATTCCGAAGTCTCGCGGCGGTCTTTCAATGGTTGCATATTAAATTCTTGTAATTGGCTAGAATACGATATAAATAAAGGCCAGATATTGCGTTTTCTGAAAAAGAGTGTTCTTAATAATCATTTCTGGACTTTTCTATAGTATCAGAATATAAAAAGATCTTTGGATTCCAAATGACACAACCATATTCCAGCTTAGAACGAACAATGAAGTTAAAGAGTAACAAACAAGTATCGTGATTAAATTCACGGCTAGATCTTAAGACAAAGCTCATTTTTTTATAACATTCAGATACTAAATACTAAGTATTCAATATGCCGAGATAAACTAAACACACCAGTAAAAATGATCTCGACATCATTCATCTCATTGATTCTCTTTAATTGGTGTGATTAATAAAATAATCTTTGATAGTAGGCGACTTCTTTCGTGTGAAACTCATTATTTTGCATTTAGCTTCGTTGCGAGATAGGTCAGATACTGAAAAGTAAGTAGATAGATTACTGAGATCCTCTTGACGCATATCAGAATCCTTTTCGCTTTCGATTCTTCTAAAAAGCTTGAGATCATCGGCATATAGGAGAAATTGAGAATGCCCGATATATCGAGAAACGTCATTAACAAATAACACGCAAAAGAAGAGGTCCCAAAATCGAGCCCTGCGGAACTCCCGAAGTAGCGATAAATTCGAATGAAGATACGTTGTTGAACTGTACGAACTGTATTCTGTTGGATAAGTAGCAGTGAAAGAGATCAACAGTGTTGTTTGTGAAATAATGCTTGTAAGGAAGATATAGACGCCGTTATTATTTTGTAAAAAGAGTAATTTGATAAAAATATTCTCAGGGAGTCTGAAGAAAGATAGAAAAATCGCACGAGTCTCGGTGAATATGTTCAATGATGAACAACATATTGTGATCATACTTTAGTTACAATTGCTACTTTTCAAAGATCTGGAAAAATAAAATAGTTATTTCCATCGAAGGAAGTTGTCTCAAATTTTTAAAAGTTGCGAAAATGTTTGAATCTAATCAATGGAAACATACTTCGAAAGCGGAATGCACTGGTTTTTCCTTACATAGGTTTATTCAATTAAGTGAATTATCAAACTGGCATAATATTCTGTATACATATTAGTTGAACATTTTTTTGTTACAGTGGTGGATTGTCCAACCTCCTTTATCACGTCTCCCTCCCTGACAATCTTCTGTCCGATCCAAAAACTCAAGATGAGCCCAAAGAAGTACTCATCAGGGTGTATGGCCAGACTCACGGAGAAGGAGCCATAGAAGCCCTAATCACCGAATCCGTCATCTTCACCCTCCTTTCCGAACGCGGGCTGGGGCCAAAACTTCACGGAATCTTTCCGGGAGGAAGAATCGAGGAATACATCAATGCCAGACCTCTCTTGAACAGAGAACTGGCCGACCAAAGACTGAGTGTACTTATAGCACAAAAAATGGCATCAATTCATTCCATGGAGGTAAGGGTTTGCATTTTTAGGTTGGAATATTAACTAGGTAGCGACGGAGGTAAACAACACTGGTATTTTATTTTTTATTTTCTCACGTTAGATGTGCCACGTCCATGGTTAGCAGTTCATTTCTACTGTGTACAAAGTCCAAATGTTTCTCTGGAGGTAAAACCAATTTCAATGTCACTTCCATACGGTTGTTGGTTTAGTTTTGTTCGATTATCATTCGATCGTGATTGGTTAGACTTGGTTGCTTCCTGAGCTTATGTAGCAACAAGCGGAGCTTAGCAGTAGGACATTCCTTTGAAGATAGCAGAATAACCCCAAGGCAGTGGACTGAACCGATCGTCAGAGAGAGAGAGAGAGAGAGAGAGAAAAAGAAAGGACACCAGGATCAAGTACTGAACCACCGAGGTCCAAACATGGTCGTTCTGATTTCGGGACTTTACCAAACCAACAAAAGTATGAAAGTGCAAGAAAGTATTTTCATAAGTCATTGCTACACATTCAGCAAATGAATTTCTCTTCATCTTCGGCAACTAAAGTATATTTCGTATCTGGTGGCCTCGTTTTGTTAAAAATATAGTTCTCGTAGATTCATTTTTGCAGTGAAATTAAAAAATAATTAGTGCAAATTGGCCGGATTAACTAACGTGAAAGTTTATTTTTACCGGTAGAAATATAGTAACTTTTCTTGGTTTGTAACTATTTACTGGGTTGTCCAATGTCATTAGTTGATTATGAATTGACAATTCAATAAGAATAATCAACAAACACCACTAGTACCTATATCTTATGTATTTTTGAAGTTATCTTATAAGTTGACATGCATTCATCATCTGAATTCATGAATTACATAGATTCGTTGTATCTCTTGAGAAACGAATTTGGATTTTGTAAAACATACTTTCAACTGTGATTTGTATCATATCATAAATTTCATCACAGTATCCAGTCAATTGGCATTCAGAGTGTGAACATATCATATTTGTTACATTTTTTATAGAAAAAAAAGTTGAACAGACAATTACTGATTGAATAAACATTATTTCTCAATTTGGACTAAATTGGTGATAGAATTTTGCTTTGGGTGCTAAAGATTGAAGCATCTTGACTGCGACTTCAACATCAAAAATTTCGTATCACGTAAAGATTTTGAGTTATAATTATTTTTATTTTATACACAAATTTTCTCATATTATAGGGAAATATAAGATCAAAACAAGAAAAAAACAATATATTTTGAAGATACTAGACTATATTTATAATACGCATGCAAAAACATTCAAACGAAGTCTTCTGTGCATGACCTTTTTGCAAATGTTGACTTTCGTTTATATGTTTCATCGTTTTTCCTCATAAGGAACCAACAATAATCCTCTATCATTGCTGCATCCCATCTCCCATGGTAACGTTGCTCCATTGTCAATATGTCCTGGTAGAACTTTTCCTCTTATCAGTATGTCTTGGTGGAACCTTTCCTCTTGTCACTGATATCTCCCAAATTTTCTGGGAAAAAAATCAAATGGGATTGCAAGAAATGGATTTGGAAAGACATGCGACATCCCATTCTGTAGTAGTTTTGAAGTAGTTCTTCTACAAGTGTTTCGTAATTTCCCACTTTCTTGGGCCCTAAAAACTCCAAAACAATTCTCGTGGAAAAACTCCACGAAGCTAATTCAATATCACTTAATTTTTGATAAATCTGTTGATCACTTAGTAGTAGTAGATTACTTTGGAAAAACGTGTTTAAAATATTTAAACGCATCACCTTTTTTGTCTAATGCTTCTGCAAAATTTTTCATTAGCCCCAGTTTAATGTGTAATGGAAGTAACAAAAGGTTTTTGGGATTAACAAGAGGTATATTCTTCACATTAGCTTGACCTGGAATATATTTATATCAAGGAAGCCATTATTTTACTTGATAATGGCTCTGTGTTGTCCTACTGTTTCAAAGGGAAAGAATACTTCGTAAATCCGCCCTGAAGACTTAGTAATAATCCTATGACTTTCAGGTCACCACATATTTGCCACTTATTTTTTGTTTTAGGGGCTGGTAAATTCCATTGTTATAATACAGTCCGTAATACTTGAGCATTCTCTTTGGACAAATGGAGGTCCCGAACTAAGTCCCACAATCTCGGAAAAATAAGGACCGTCTTTTTCTGGCAAATCATAGGAACTTGCCTGGTCATCATACATTTCCAAATCTTGCTCCCAATTTGCCGGAGGTGTTGGAACTGATAAACCTTCTCCATGAAATATTAGCCTTCTTGCAGAAGGAATATCTGGATATACAATTTTGTGTTTGCTTTTTCTTGAGAAACTAGACACAGTTATCAGGCAAAAGTAATAGTCGTTGTAATGATTTGTTGTTTCTCGTCAAATCATTGGAACTGCAAAAGGCATAGAAGAGCGTTTGCCATTTAACCAGCACCAATCTGGATAACATTACAAGCACTCAATTTTCTATAAAGATCAAGAAGTGAAATGCCGAAAACTGTTTTCAATAAAAATTATTCTTTCCTGAATATATACCCCTTTCAATCAAAATCTAAAATTCCTCCTTAAAATATCTTAACTCATTGAAATTTCATTTCCTAATACCTAATCCCATAACACCTAAATATACAAGATCCTGATTCCTCAATCCACATATACCAAATCCTAATTCAAAGTACCCTAACTCATAATTTCTAAACCCATAATTCACGAATTATTAAATCCAAAAAACCCCAGCTCAAAACTAGCAAGGCATGAACTTACCATACCCAATATCAATAAAGCAGTTCTTTCTTCGCAAAAGACAGGATACGGACATACTTGAGACAAGTACTGAAGAATTTCATTACTTCAGTTCGATAATTACATAGAGAAATGAAGACGTGAGACCGAGGCGTGAGATCTGGACGTGGAATCGAGACCTGAGATCGAGACAAGAGACCAAAACAATACAGAAGATAGCGAGAGGGACTTTGTCGAGAACAAGTGGAATCGCATTGTTTTTTCGTCTTATCTTCATCATATATCTACTATATAAAAATGGATGTTTGTTGGTTGGTTAATGATAAACTTCTACATCGCTCAACCGATCGTTATGAAACTTGACATGTTTAAGTGATTTTTCATAGAGAAGGTTTTTAGGCCATTAATTTTTCTGTAACTCGCCACTAGATGGCAAAAATGTTTTGAAAGCACTGTTCTATAACGCTGCGCACACCTAAGTTCCTTGATTCTGATTCTGTCAAAACATTGGTACAGCAGCGATACAGCAACATAATACTAGTTTTATATAAATTTCATCGCTTCTATTAAAAACTCATCCAGAAATTTCGATCTTGTTTTGATCTCATAGCGATCCGAAACTTCATTGTGAAGCCCTAGTTACTAGAAATGAACATTTTTCGAATGCAATTTCTCGCCCAGTTCCAGTTTTTGGGTGTTTGTATCTCGATCTGTCCTTATGCTCCGCAAGATTTATTAACGGAAATGTGATATCAATTAAAAATTATCATCAGTTCTCGAGAGTGTAATTGGCAAAAACTCATGTTTTTAAAAAATATTTTTCTCTTGGAAACCTTGATATATAACAAAATACTATGACTTTTACTTTCTACACGAAAAAATAACACAAAAATTCATCACAATTTTTTTGTTCAGGAAATATTTCAATTCCCAGGAAACGAATATTTATATTTTAGGGAAGTCTAGGAAAAATAGCTTAATGTGTTTTTCCTAATTTCATATCTGAAAAATGCAAACTTATAAAATTCTCTTTCTGAATATTTGTGAAACTGCTGAGAATATTTATTGGCAAAAAGGGAACCACGTCTAGAAATTCAAAGGGACCAATCAATCGTTCTCCGCAGAACAGATTTTATTTCAATCCCTTGTTTTCATAGTACATTCATTTGCCTGCTTATAGATTTCAATGCGGATAGTTCTACATTATGAAAGTACAAACGTTCAACGTCCAACCAGAAATATCGTCAACCACATTCAAACCCACCTCCACTATTTCAGTTTTCAAAGATTGACATCAACCGTAATCGTTTTCATCAATCCCATTCACGACAATCGTCCAATCAAGAGATTCATAATCAATCGAAAGCGACGTTAATTAAAATAAAAGTAATTTACTCCGCAAGGAACAAACAGTCGGCTATCGATAGAGAAAACTTCGACTCATCGTATCAACAATATTTCTTTATGCACGCCCCCTACGTCAGTTTGGTTTTTCGATTAGTCTATTGTCCTCTTGTGGTTCGTCTAATGCTCCCTCTCCCTTAATTCTACTTATTTTGGACGACCGACGACTGCGAGTGATCACAAACTAACCAGAGGCGGAACATCGGCAGCATTGAGATTAGCAAAATTTCATTTACCTATTCGAGTAACACTCCAACATGATTTCCACTAGACATTTCACAAAACGTGTTTCGCCCTACAGTAGCTTTATCAAGCGTTTCTATACTGAATTAATTCTACTTGATCTGTGCTAGAGATCGCACGTTAAAATGAAAGAACTCGTTAATCCTCAGCTCAATCAAGTTTCGACTTCTGAGGGTTCTTGTCCGGAACAGATTTCAAGACATTTCTAGCTAGGTAATGACTAATAACTTTACCTGAGTGTAGGTGAAAACTGATAATGAACTAACTACCATTTTCCACATTAAAAACAGATTCAGGAGAGGAGAATAATTCAATTCTGTCGGAACTGGTGGTCGAGAATGGTGATAGGTGAATTATTAATAAGTCGGGCGCATTGATTAAAAATTAACAACAACATCAAACGAACAAACAGAAAATAACATTGTAACCTCGTGGCGAAGAGAGTCAGAATTAGGGTTAGTTCCCAGCCGAAATCTCAGACTGAATAAATGAATGCCTCGGCTAAAAATTCTATTCGAAATAACTTTTTCACTGACAATGGTCGAGTCATAAATATAGTCAAGAAAGGTCAACCACTTGGGCCCTTGTTTTAATCCATAAAAGTGTTAACAATGAGTACCTACTCGAAACATTCCAAATGGTTTCGTTCTAAATATTCAATAAACTTTCTCTTCGGGAGAAGAGGGCATTTCAATTTATATGCGATGAAAAAATACAAAAATGCTAAGTAAAAATCAAAATAAAAATATTTACATAAAAAACCCAAGCAGATGGATATTTTGGACGACTGCTCGATAATAGAGTTATGTATGAAAAGCTAATTTCCTAACAAGAATTTATAATACAAAAATATAAATCAATAACGAAATGAAATGTTTCTAAACTAAATAGCTGTAGGAAAAACCCAGCAATTCTATTTAGTTATTCAATTAATTTTCAGAATTCTCAAATCTATCAATTTCTGAACGCTCCAAAGGATTGAGTTTCCAACCTTCCTCTTTGAATTAAATACACCATAGTCGTGGTTGACTCGTTGTTTTTGCCGAAAACTTTATATTGGCCAAACGGGAAGAATCTTTTTCAAAAGTATAAAAGAACATCGAACCAGTTTGTTGGATGTGTGAACCGATTCCATATTTGCAAACCATCTTTTGACATAGGGTTACTTATGGAAGAAGGAGGTTTGAAAATCAAACTTTTGGAGCTTAAGTAGAAATCAATGACTATGAAAACGCTTAACAGAGCTTATTGTATAGCGAAACACGTGTTTTAGGATTTGTACATTTTCTAGTGGAGATTTCACAATAAAGTGTCATTTGAATAAGTTGTGGATTGGCCAATTTCAGCACATATTCATCACATTTCATATCCGTAATTTAATTTATATTCAAGCATGTAAATTAGGACCTAAAAGGGAACTAGTAGTGCACCTAGTGACCTCGGAAGAGTGGTCTGAATCCGTAAGGTAACCTTCGAAATGTCATCAGTATCTTCTTTCCAGCAATATTTTTAACAAGCCTCAAAACTGAAACCAAGTTCATTTGGCAGGTGACGCTGATATCTCTTATTCACAAATCAACCGCCTGAGTAGTTCGAATTCCCTAGTTTGTTGATCCCGATACTCCTCCCTGGTCCGTAATTGAAAAACTACTTGAAAGAATCCCCACAATGAGAACCTGATCAACAGAAATATCACTGAAAAAACTTACCAGGACAAAGGCCACCGAAGAGGTCAATTAGCCTATCGCCTAAGATGACGATGACAGTTTTTGGAATTAGACGAAATATACCAGATATTTATAATGGGACTTCTTACCAAACATCTATTACGTCTGTAAAATATTGCATTTATCACCGAGACTGCAAAACATTTGTTGTGTAGCCAAGGAGTTGACATCAAGTAATTCCGTCCAGCAAACATAACAACTATAGCAAAAGTCTCAGCATCCTAGGAATCGATTGGATTACCATTATGCACAAAATGTGCATAATGGGCATTCATACGATCCTTCACAATATATTTACAAAGTGAATTCATTTGTTTGAAAGGAATAAGGTTGAAGAGAGTCATTTTATGCGGTTACTTGTTGCTACTACAGAAATTGTAAGACTTGATGTGGTACCCACATGTTTTCCATCCAAATTTGCGCAAGTTCTCCTAGTTTCCCGCAATGTTTTTAGGTAGATGGGTATTTTGCCAATTTCGAGATCAAAATAAACGGTTTGTGTGAATTTCATGTTTTTGATTTTCAATAAATAATGGAAAATCTGATTCGTTATCACTTTTTTTCAATTATTAAACTTTTTTAACTTTCCATTTTGTTTCACCACAGTGACTAACCTGAATTTATTGATTCTGAAATATTATCTTGTATTCAATTGAATTATTTGAAATGATTTTCATTTTGTTCTTTTGGTAGGACAATCCCTTTTTTAAATTGACATAGCTTCGATTAAAATTTTTTTTCGAAAAACCCGCGTGGCTATGTTTATATAAAAATGAATATAAATAATGTTATTATTGGAAATAAAGAAGGATACAATTTGATGATATTTCGAGAAAAAACTGAAAAAAAATAGTGAAAACACAGCAATTTGCAAATAATAAAAAAATATTCGAAGAATAATGAGCAGATTAAGGAAAAGAGATATAATAGTAGGTGATCTATTTCATTTATACCTACATATTCATTAAACATAAGCTGCTGGCCTAGAAGAAGGCCAAAAAAATGTTCAGCATAAAATGTGGGTGAATTTCTCTCCAGAATTATAGTTTTGAAATTTTTCGAAAGTATGTATTTTTTGAATTCATTTGTTCTGGAAATCGAAAAAAAAATTATTTATACCACTAATACCAGATTGATGCCGAATGTGTTATTTTTTCATTAGTATCAGTGCATTTGAAGTCAAGGAATAGATAAGGAACTGGAAAAGCTTAGAAATTTGTTTTTCTATGTAAACATCACAGTGAAAATCATTTTGATACTTCCAAATTACCTCTTAAATATAAATGTTTTTTCAGAAAAATGTTTAGTATTATTAGTTTTGTTCAATCTTCCTCTTGAAGATGATCACTAGGTCATCGAAACACGTTTCGAGGTGGCATAGTTTGGTATCGGACAAAACTCCAGTAATATTCATTACTACACCAAAGGTTCCATGTATTGTTGTACATCACAAATTATTAGTTTTTGATTTTGATTTTCTTCAAAATTCATTCTTTCATTTTTGGTTGAGTTAAATCACAATTTCAATCATGATTCAAATAATTTGATTCGAATTAGGCCCCATTATGATAAAAATTGAAACTTGTATATTATACTTGTAAATATCGATTCGCCATTATATAAAAATCTAATAACAATTAAAGATGACAACTTGTTGGTTTCTCTTATTTTTCTATAATAGATTTTGGAAAAGTGTTTCTTTCATTTAGGTTTTGTTTTTCAAATTCATCCAAAACCATCTATGTCTATGTATGATTTTACTTCCTATTTTCAGAGGCCAAAATTAGTACCGTTTCATGTATGACAGTAATAATGAATGTATAACAAATAATCCACAGTTCACATATATCATTAAATATAGTGAACTTTCTTGGGCGGAAACAGTAAAATTCTCATTTTTCCAATTAAATAGCCGAAATGAGGACAAAGTTTATTATTCTCACAATATTAATTTCATAAAATTAGCCAGTTTTACCTAATCACTGATTTACTTTCACATTATTTTTAATGTTCGGGTCAGTATCTGAGTATCAGTGAACGTATTTTACTTTTTTCCTCCTTGACCCGAATGTTTTGTTTTCTATTTCGGCACGTCTATGGCTACGGCGATCATTATGCCACACCCGAAGGGTTAATCCCAAATTGTGAGCAACCGGATGCACGTACTTCTGAACACCTCTTTTTTTTTCATTGGGATCTTCGTGTCATCAAGACTATTGTCGAATTTCGTTACTTTCAAGTTAGATTTTTTATATTATCAAATGAAAAACTTTCATACATGTTGTAATATTGTCTAGCAAGTTATTTGTCGAACAAAACCAAAGTTGTAAAAATCAAAAGCTTACTTTCCAAACAAATTTTTGTAATATCAGCTACAGGACTAAAACCTGGGCCCGGCGTTATTCAACATGTTGTGGAAAATATTGCAGATAGATTCGTTTATTCTGACTATTTAGCGTTTGCCGATAATAATAATAATAAATAAAAAAAACAAAAAACCATGCATTTCTATAGGATTTTGCATCCCAAATCGTCCGTTCCACGGTTGTACTTCCCCCGACAACAGGTTCGCCGTGGACTTTTAAGTTTGGAGTGTCTACATGACAGAATGGTACTGGATACAGCCTGTAAAGTCGTCAGGAGTTCGGATCCCCTTCTCTGCATGGTCTGTGACCATGAGAG
>WOGN01005057.1:0-13540 GCA_015342105.1 Leptinotarsa texana | reverse complement strand
TCATTTTCTGAAAACAAACATATTAATATCAAGATTTCTGGCAATATTCGTTTTTATCTGCCATATGGCAATTCCAACAACCTGACAAGGTTTGCTTAGTTAAGTTCTGTTTATTGAGACGACAAAAAATGTCAATAAGATATTGAACATCATTGTTCATTCATTTAGAATATTGTCATTAGTCTCTTTCATGAGACCGGAAGGATTTTCAATGAATTTCGAATCGGACTATCTGTTAAAAATATTAGAAGAAACTTGTATCTAAATTCACAACTACCAGTAGTGTACATAACAAAAAAGGTACTATTGTGGGACCTCTATTTATTTATCACAGTGTAACTATATTTGAATATGCTGGAAACTACTGTTGACTCTCTCATCACTGTATTCATAAAAGCAATTTCCAATGAATTCGATATGGATATTGTATTTCAACAAATTGTTGCACCACCACCTCACTTCAGACAAGTAAGAAACTATTTGGATACTACTTTTCCCGGTAGTTGTATTTGCCGTCGAAGTCTTACAGAATGGATAGCCCGCTCGTCAGATTTGACACCTTTGGACTTTTTCATGGAGTCATTTGAAGCAATACGTGTATGTAACTGAACCTGCTATATTATTGGATATACGGCGGAGAATAATGAATATTTGTAGAGATATTAACGTTATTGTGTTTGAAAATGTTCGGTGTGAAATATCGGATAGAAAGTTTAAGGCAACAATTTCCAGCATCTCCTGAACTGACGTCAAGCTTATTACCACATATATGTAGTCAAATGTCAATGCGAAATTAGTTAAAACTGCATACACGTGACTGATAAATCAGGAAAGGAATCGTATTTCGTGTAAAATTTTTTTATTTGTAAATTGCAAAGCACTTTCGGCTGTTACGCCATCATCAGTGCGATACCTGCATGTAAGTGATATTCAATGATATTTATTTTAATTTCAGATTGAACTTCAAATTCTTTTGATATTGTAGAATTACTTACTCGTCAAGTATATGTAAGAAGATCGTGCTGTCTTAAGGTACAACAACTTTAGTAAAAAACCACTCTGAGTGGACATGAACATGAACATAACAATAAGCAAACATCTCACAAAATGTGAATATTTTTGTTTGGATACTTTTGAAATTATTTTTATAGAAAACAATCTCCAACGTGCCGAGTACGAGGAGGAAGAGAAAGTGAAATTTTGACATTGACATAAAGTCTTCAACTATTACAGAACATATCTTATATTTGGTGAACAAAGAAACATTCAATTGGGATTTTGAGAAGTTTTGATTTTTGAAATGATTAATTTAATCGTCTATGTGAACGAATATATGATCCATTTGATTGTACTTGCGTACAATCGTAATTCACAAATTCTAAAAGAAGTCATTTCAAAAAGTTTCAATAGGTTGGATTTTCTAGAAGATTTACAATTAGACAAAGAATTACACAACAACCCCCTTTGCCTGAATACAGTACAATTAAGTAGATCATATATTCCCTTAAATAGACGATTAAATTAATCATTCCATAAATCAACTTTTCTTAAAATCCCTATTGAACGTTTCTTTGCTCACTTTGGTCACCAAATATATCACTAGTCAAACCAAATATGTTCTGTAATAGTTGAAGACTCTGTGTCAATGTCAAAATTTCACTTCCTTTTCCTCATCGTACTCGGCACCTTGAAGATGGGTTCCTATAAAAATAATTTAAAAAATATTCAAACAAAAATATTCACATTTTGTGCAAATGTTTGCTTGTGTTCATGTTCATGTCCACTCAGAGTGGTTTTTACTAAAGTTGTTGTACCTTAAGCCAGCAGTATCTTCTTTTATATACTTGACGTGTAAGTAATTCTACAATCTGAAATTATAATAAATATCTTTGAATATTATTTACTTGCAAGTATCGCACTGATGATGGTGTAACAGCCGAAAGTGTTTTGAAATTTACAAATAAAAAATTTTTACACGAAATACGATCTCTTTTTTAATTGTCACTGTATTCAGGTAATTATTGAAAGTTATGCCATTTTGTAGAAGTTGAAGGTATTGATATTTATATTTTGAAGCATATATCAATAACTTCAAAAGGATGTGTCACAAGACCCCCTTTTCATTTAATTTTTGCCCAGAAAGCGCCCAGTTACCATCTTGAAAGTTTAATCTGTCAATTTTACTTCAAAATCAAGTATCCATGTAAGTATTAATTTCATTATCTCAAATTTCAGTTTTTTGAGTTGACTCGTTCAAAAAATTGAAGGGGCGGAGGCAATAAAGAAAATCACTGCATGATGGAATCTGCCAATACTTGATGAAAATTCACACGTTATTCAAAAACACATTATTGTGAGATTTTCACTAAAACAATTTTATTAAAACGCAACACCTGTTTCTCCATACAATGGCTTCTTCGGGCGTGTTTTTACGACACGCCGAAAGTTTATTTTCAGAATAGTAATCATTCACTGCCAACCGTTGAGAAAATTGTCAGTGTACGATGTACTTCTATTGGGCAAACATTCGGTTTTTCGAATTTCAATCGAATTTGTTTGGATACTATTTTCAACCATGAGAAAATAGTTTCCTCATTGGAAACGAGTGGATTCAAATAATCACAAAACTGGCTGCATCACTCAATTACAAAATTCAAATTCCGGCCAGTTCGTCGAAAGCAGAAAAAAATTACAACTATGTGAAACTCTCTTGTGAAGAATACAGAACACAACTGGAATCAAATTAAAAATAACCGGAAATGAAAATTTCATCACGAAAAACTTTTCCAACTGGACAATAAAACACAACATTTAATATGAGATTCACAGCATACCCTCGCCAAAAGTTTTTGATAAAAGCAAATTCTCGGCATGCAAAGTAGGAGGCTAAATATTCAGGCTTCGTTTAAAAATGGAATTTAATCAATAGAAAACGGAGCAAGCAGACGCCAGATTTTGTTCACTATCAGGGCCTCTTAATGAAAGCTGCCGATAACCTGGAGATTCTCGGTGGTTAAGAGGTTTGTCCCATCGGTCCTTATCTTACTTAATCTTTATCGTTGGTTTTCCCGCTGGATCTGCTCTTCCTGGTCTTTATCTCATTCTCGACCTCTTCATGAGAGTGCGAAGTGCTATGGAAATACGTTATGAATATTTTATACCATAATCGAATATTGTTACAATTTATCCGTTATTACAACAACTACGTTCATATGTGAATAACTAATATGTGGTATATTCTTTCACTGAACTGAATTCTGTTTCTCAAAGGCATCAGCTTATATTATTTTTGAATAAATTTTTTCATTTGAACACTAAGGTATTGTGAGTCTACCTATCCACAAAACTTACTCCATCTTTATGTCCTTTCACTAGTCGGTCAATATATGTACTCCAATTCGAGCTAGACATTTTTCTGAAGCTTGAAGATATACAAAACTAATTTAATGCAGTACCTACTGGAAAAGTATTAATGAATTCAAAGTCTTCTAAGGAATTTTGCTAGTTCGGACTCCCATTGTCTATTATAATTTGAAATCTATATCAAAGTGAAAAATAATAAATATAGTTGAAAAACTGAAAAACACGCTTTTAAAGAACATAGAACTGAGAAGTTGAAATATTTTTTTTCAAATAAGCTATAAACGAGCGAAAAATACTAATATTGTTGTGAAAAAAAGCGACGGGTGCTCGATATACAAAAAATATGGCACAAAGCGCCCACGCTTTTTTCACAATAATAAGAGTATTTTCCTTTAGTTTTTATTCAAAGTTTATTTAAAAAAACATATTTTTATCTTTTTAGTGCGATGTTCTTTGAAAGTGAGTTTAAGCAGTTTAACTGTATTTATTTTTCATTTTTTGTTTCGTATGCAGTAAAAGCATGTTTTTTTAAACTATACTTATTTTATTTAAACTTTGGGATCATTCAGCCGTATATCGATCGGTTAAGGCTTGAAAAACTACGCTCTCTACATATCCTCACGAATACACATAAATTACTATCAACAAATAAACCTGGTTATTCATATAATAGACTTGTTAGTTTTTCCCAGACCAGCAACTATCATACTCGAAATGGCTCTGTCTTGGTCAGTCCCAAACACAACCCGGCACTTTTTACTCGTAGTTTTTCGCTAAACTGTATAATAAGTTGCCCAATGACTTCAGACTTTACACGATAGTAATAACGATAATAACGGTTGAAACTGCTTCTTGAATCCTGGTAATTGGTGCTCTGTATGTCGATTTTTGCATAACCCATATTACAATTCATTTTAATCAAGCTTTTA
Source organism: Leptinotarsa texana (assembly GCA_015342105.1). Lineage (NCBI taxonomy): Eukaryota > Metazoa > Arthropoda > Insecta > Coleoptera > Chrysomelidae > Leptinotarsa > Leptinotarsa texana. The sequence goes on along the minus strand of WOGN01005057.1, from coordinate 9,248 downwards.
TTATTGTGTTCATTATTGTATTGGTTAATTTATCTTCTATTCTATACTTGTTATTATTATAGTTTCTTATTGTATACATTTGTGAGGTTGATTTGAAAAACAGCTTATGCTGATAATCCGCCTGTTCATCTAATTTATTTTTGATGAATAAAGTCGATTTATTATTATTAATTAAAAATGATGACACAGTTAAACGAGTTGAAACCAAGTTACTTAACGACGTTTCGATTCTTAAAATTCACAATCCTCTTTGGTCGACAACTGGACTATTCTTCAGAAAAATGACTATTTATAGGTCATTCAAATACTTTTACCTATCCTCTTTCCCTCACTTCGCTTCAGCGGTTTAGCGGTAGTTGATCGTTTTTTCGCTTGATTCCGCTTGTTACAGGTTTCCGTATGTTGCGTATCTCCACACTAGCTTGGCTGGACAACATTTATGCAGCTTCTTTGAACTCATTCTTAAACCAGTGTTCCTTCCTGTGGATAGTAACAGCTTGGGACCACTTGATGTTATGTTGAAAAGTCCAAACATGCTCTACTATTCCCGATCTCGTCTGAACTAGTGAAACATGTGGCGGTCGGAGTTTGTTCAATCATTCATTGATATCTGAGGTTGTTTCAAATTACAATGAAATAAAATATAGTTGGATTAGTTACTATAGATTTGTGGATATTGAAAACTCCACTACACATATTTCTGCAGGTTGCCAAGAAAAAAAGTGGTTGTTGTCATATACATTCTTGAAGGATGGCATCCGAGAAATTCACTATATTCTACAACGATAAAAATAAAATGAAAACAACAATAAAATTTAATTGGCGCTCTGGAGCGACTTCATTGATTCCAGTGGCTATATTCTACAAATATTCGATTCACCTGAATCGAAAGACACATATTTCTAAGTTTTTTTACCAAAAAGAAATACTATTCAAATATCAAAACAACACAACTTGATGAAATACTGACTGGTTACAAAAATGCTTTTCATTATAAGTCGCTACTTTCCACTTTCTTTCAACCCAATATAGACTTTCGTGAATATTTCAGAATAAACTACGTAGTGAATCTTAAAATTTTTCAATATTGCTATCGACCCGACTTAAATTTCTGTGCTTGATTTTATTAAAAGCTTCGCATAATAAAGCAAGAACATGCATAGTAACATAACTGTTCCGAATAAGGGCGAGGAAAAATTTATTATTTCCAGTGAAACATTCTTTATGAGCGAATTCAGTTGATTGGATTTCCGCTCTTATATCTCCCATCTAATTCAATCTCTCGAAGTTTCCTCTGGCGGAATGTTGTTGAAAAAGTTAGGGTTGATTATCAATTCCATGTTTTGATGCAGAACAAATTGAGTTTTAGCGATGGAATATGTTGAAAGTAAAAACTTTATGACGATGATGAACTTTTGAAAAAATCATAAATTGAAAATATATGTTGTAAATGTTTCTGAGTTGATGGGAAAATATTGTCAGGCTGAAAAGATATTCTGAGATATCATTCGTATATTGCAGTAGAAGTAGAAGATAATTGATCATTTCCAGTCATTTCCAGCGCCTTCACTAGAGGGCGCTATCACAAATCAAGGGTATGAATGGATCAGAATTCAACCCAGTACAGGTTTTTCCGGGTTTTCCAGCAGCTGAAAAACAAATGCGCCACTGGAATCAATGAAGTCGCCCCGGAGCGCCAATTATTTTTATTGTTATTTTTATAAATTTATCATTCAATTAAGAAAAACTCTGAAAATAACAAAAAGAGTTCGGAAGGAAAGTTTGCTGCTGGTATATCCTCAACTCAGTTGCGGAACAAAAAAGGGGAAGAAGAAACAGAAGCAGGAGAAAAACAAAGGAAATAGAAAGAATAAAAAAGTGATGGAGAAATGAGATAGATGGAAGTTGTAAGTCATTTTATTTAAAAAAAAAACGTGTGCGTCTCAGAAGACCTGACAGAAGTGATAACTCTAATCTAAGTTTAACTTGTTCATCTTGACAAAAGCTTGGGTTATTTAGTGTTCCTATCTCCATCGGAGAAACTGTAGATTAGGTCAAATAGACTAATCGGCAGTAGCAGAACACGTATTTAGTAAAGGCAATCACTTGCCCCCATTCATGGATACCACAGTCGGATTGTACGGGAAGCCATAGAAATCCTTAAACATACTACAACATTAACAGGTAATAACACTTCGATGAATGGCAACGCATTGGGATAACATAGAGAACGGTTATTTATTGATGAAATCTTGATTATTTTGAGTATCTACATATATTATAGCTATCATAAGCTAATTTTTACTTTTGTAGGATTAAAAAATGATGCTTATAATGTACATAACACAAAATTAGTACCATCATTTTCAAGCCACATTTCACATAATAGAAGAATATTAAGTGCTTGTTGATTGGATTTTAATACTAATCATAAACACCACGTATATTTTATTATATACTGTTTCAAGAAATGTGTATAGTATTGTGAAATATATTGAATGTTAGGTTTTGTGTTTTCATTTGTATTCGTTCCTCGATAAGTGAATTATTACTTTTAAATTTACGGATGTTGAATTTTTCTCAGATGTCCATACGGCATAACATTCAATATACTACACAATACAATACACATTTCAAACCTAGAGGAAACTATCAAACACAAAGTATAGTACCTGATGTAACCTAAATACAGGCAAATTCACCTACAGTACCTGCCCTGTGGCGTTCTAACCGCATGAAAGAACAAACAAGAGCGTATATATTGTTATAAAATGACTCAAAAACAACAATATATGGAGATTTTCACATCAAAGAAAAATTCAGATACAGAAATACAGCGAGGACACACTGTACGTGTATTGAATCCCACAGACTTGAAAGGAAACAAGTACACAGGAGTGGGAAATTTAAATATCAAGATTTGTGCGTAACAATTCATTGAATTCGAAAAACAGATAACCGATATAGGTTATAAAGAAATGTCAGATGAAATTAAATTAATATCTTGGATGAAAATCTAAAAAAGACATGATAAAATAATTGTTATCATTTAGGAATGATGAAATATTCAAAAATTATTGTTGTGAACCATTTCCTTAGAAACGGACAGCAAGTGATGCTTTTGAAAAATATTTATGTTTACACATGAGTGAGGTTCACTATTTTTGTACAAAATTGTTGAATGGAAATGTATCTAAATTTAAGAACCAATGTAAAAATCGTGAAATGAATAATTTTCCTGAAAGTTATTTTTTTCTAGTAGTTATGAAAATTGAGAGACGGTAAGTAGGGGAAATGAGAGATTTTCAACTATTCTATTAACAAACAGGATTCTTCTGAAGGCGACGAAGGGAAACGCCACGCAAAATTTTTCTCTCCAGAGATTTATAAAATATTGCACGAAAACTTATGACTTGAATATAAATATATTATATACTGTTAACTGAAAGTAAATTTAGTGTTTACCTGCTATCAAGCTACTTCACATCACACATCAACTTTGGAGAAATACAAGGTATTTAACGATTGTATTTCACTTTTCAATATATGCATATATTAATGAATTGTGAAAGAAAATAATAAGACAATCAAATTAAAGTTTGAATTCAGAAAACAAGCTTGCACACGAATTAAAGTGACCTTGAATAATAAACTGATATTATACAGACGAAGAGTGCGTTCATACTTAAATAGTTCGGTGTAGGTTTAGGACATTTTTAGAATTAGGTAATTTTCTTTTTTGCTAATTCATACATATTTTTGACTTCAACATTCTACATTCATTATTGAAATTTTTCTACATGTTCTGAAATCATTTGTGTCTTTCTTCCAATTTCTTCACAGGAAGATCTTCAAATAAAATCAAATTTGGTTAAGTAATTGTTGCGTTTCTGCCTGAATCCACCTGAGGTGTTGACAAAAATCTCTATTCACTGAGGTATAGGATTTAAACTCAACATAAGAGTCAAGCCGATTGAAATTTTCATTTGAAAGTAAAAATAATTATAACTAGAAATTTATATTTAGTCTAATATTTTTCAATGGTGAATATCACTAATGTATTGACGCAGGGAAATGATAACTGTTATTTGACGGAAGGTACATATACTGAAATATCCTTCCTAAATACTCCAGATATAACCGTTTCCGATATAAAACACCTGAGAAATTACAGAGTCGAAAATCAATTTTCAGAATATTTTGAATAATATTAATTTCCGAACGGAGATTAGACTCCATTTTCAATTTTTGATGATGAGAATTTGATCTTATCTCAAGGAGTTCCCCTTCCGAGGTATAAACGTTGGCAGGCATCTGCTATTATATCATTCGCAAAGACATAAATTGAGAAGAAATTTGTGATTAAAAAGTAGCGGAAGGCATTGTCAACCTGTAATTACTTGCAACGTACACCATTCGTATTCAATAGCCGATGCATTTGGTTTGGAAAATGTGAAGTCACTAGAAATAAGACGGAATACACTATATTGATTTATTGAAAATACCTTCTCCTCACCGGAACAAAATTTACTGATGATGTTGATATGGTGAACAAAACGCGAGTTGAGTTTCAGAGCTTTGTTATTATACATATATAGTAGATATATTATATTTTGTTTCTGAAACGATATCAAAATATTTTTTTCGGGAACCAGGCCAGATAGGTTTGATAGGTATGATTTTGATACATGCAATTGATTATTATTATACCAGCGAAATAACGACTGATAGGTTTTTGACATGAAATAAGTTGGCATTTTGGTTATTGAGTTTGCATGGTTTTTGTTTGCAATTATCGCAATAAATGTGTCAGCTGCTGCTACGGTACAATTATTGCCTGAAAAATCAAACTTCAGTTACGAAACCGTTCATGACGGATGGATATGAAGAATAGTGAAATTATTACAGAAGATGTGATTTTGGCTTATGTAGCGTGAAAATCTGGAAGTGTCTATGTACTACTATGTTGAAAAGTATAATTTCGGTGAAGAAGAATATAAACAATTTTTCGAAGGGTATTGTGTTCCTCAAAAGAAAGATTGGTGATTATACTGTACAGAAATCAGAAGTCATCAATACCGTTCATATCAACAAATTCATCAGCGAAGCAAATAATGAAACATATTTAATGGTCAAGGTGACTTTATCGAAAATTATGATTGAAGAATATAAACGAATCAACTTGATTCGCTTTATTCTTTCAGGTACCAACAACTGTTGAGTTAGCTGGTACAAGTAGACGAAAAAAACTAACATCAGTGGCAATTGATCTAATAAGCTATGATAAAAAATATGTTTCTTGTGAAAATACCAGATTCCTGAATGTATATTGAGAATACTTTTGTTGTAATTCGAAAGAAAGCCTGCTATTGTAGCAATATTCATTATTACATCCAATTCTCCACATTATGGATTATTGGTGAATTCCATCACTTCGTATTTCCAATTTCTATTATTATATGAAATGGTTTCAAATCCCTAAAAAAACCAATGCAAATTAAGAATAATAGCTGAAATTAACAATTATATCGAGCAAAAAATCCTGAAAAGGAATTACAGTGAAATAAAATACAAGTAAAAATGGAACAACTGAACAAAAAATGAAAATAAAAAATTACGAGATTCTAAGCCAAGATTCTTCACGACGTTCCGACTGATAGTATCCACAATCGTCTTCAAATGATGACTGGTGTAATTCCTCCGACAGATGACTATTTATATGTCATTCGAAAACTTCCACTCCTCTTTCCTCTTTCCGCTTCACCAGTTCAGCGAGAGATGACCGTTTGGCGAGAGTTGGTAATTTTACGCTTGATATGTTGCGAATCTCTACGCTAGCTTGGCTGAATACATTATTGGACAACATATATGCGACTTCTTTGAATTTTCTGCTGAACCAGTGTTTCTCCCTGTGTATGATCTCAGCTTGGGAGTACTCGATGTTATGTTTATGGGTCCAAACTGGATCTGATATTCCTGATTTGCTGGTTTCCCCTGGCTGTGAAGCGGAATGATCAGATAAAGAATTAGCCCAGTCATCACCTGAAGACGATTGTGAATACTACCAATCGAAACGTCGTGAAGTAACTTGGCTTGGAATTTTTTAATTTTCATCTATTTTTTCGTTCAATTGTTCTATTTTTCACTTGTATTGTATTCAACTGTAATTTCAATTCAGGGTTTTATATGCTTTACATAATTGTTACTTTCAGCTATTCTTTTTGATTTGTGTTGGTTCTTTTAGAGATTTCAATACATTTTGTATATTATTAGATAATAGAAAGCCCAACTGATGAACTTCATCATGAAACATTGGCAATCACCTTTAAACAGATAATTGGTGATCAAAATAAAAATTTTGACTCTATGGATATCCACAGTTTTTGAAATTGGACTAGGAATCGCAGAATTTTTGAATTCACCCAGGCTTGGATATGATAGCATAAGTCGAAATTCAGCGACTTTATTTGCTGATAATGGTGGAAATATCTCAAATATGAACAGACACGGTGGCTGGAAGTCAACCAATGTCGCTGAAGAATATATAGACAATTTATTCATGAAAAAAACTGGAATTGCCAAGACCGTACAAAAATCATCAGATGAACACAATCAATGTAAAACGGAAACTGTACCTTCTTGTTCTGACTTCAACAAAAGACAATCAAATATACCAAAGATCTGAAACAAATCGAATTCCCTCAGTAGTAGCAATTGCTCGAATTTTCATTTGGAAGATAATAATCAACATATTTCTGTTGGCCATCTTTTGTTAGAATTCCAATATTTAATACAAGCAATAATTGAAATGTTATAAATTTTCTTCTACAAAGAAATATAATGAAGAAGTGTGTATCATTGATTGTTTGAATTGAAGGGGTTGTATTTTTAGGAGTGATTAATATTTTGGGAAAGAAAGTTTTTGGATTTCTATTACTCCAAAAACTTTCTTTCCCAAAAAATTTATTTGTTATTTCATACAGTTACCGCAAAAATAGTGTGCGGAACACGTTCCAAAACAGTTTATATGGACATGCCTACGACTCGTTCTAGAATTTTGCCTACTTGTCCAAAGAAATGGAATTTTCCGGACGTGAATAATGTAATATAAAATTATACTTGTGATGACATTGATAAAATATATAAGACAGCAACTGAACTAAGAAGTTTCATACCCCTGAGTTCATGAAATGAAATTGTTAGGGAAGGTTACGATCCAAACCTATGTAGTAAGGAGTGCTAATTTGTTTTTTCGTTGTATTGGTACTACCAATTCTGGATTCCAAACGTTGAATATTATTTTTAACAACTAATTGAAAGAACTGGAAAATGTAGAGTTACAATGTAGAGTTACTTAGTATAAAAATATAGTTACTTTATCGAATGTAGAGGTTGTTTTGGAAGCAGAGGGAATTCACAATTTCGCGAAGAGCCGAGTTAGGTGAAAACTTCACACTCCATACATCCTACCAATAATGAGTTATAAAGCAACTCAAGGTCGGAAGTTTCCGTTATTAAATCACCATTGTCAAAATTACTACGTTGATCACAAAAGATCAGGGCGAAGTTTATCAGTCTAACACGATTTAGCACTTTGCGCCCATTAACAGATCCTATAGAAACTTCCGAAATTACAAGAGTCTATCGCTTCGAATTTCGTTGTAATATGTGTGAGGATCTATATCATGAGATAACTGCTTTGTGAAGAAGTTTCAGTAGGAAGGCGATGATATGAGATATAAAAGAAAAAATACGCTTCAAGAAATTCAGTATCAACGAAGAAAATATTTCGGCAACTCACAAGGTACAGTGTATAAATATAATAAACAGAATGTTTTAGCTAGTTATATAATGGGGTGATGATTATTCAATAAAATATCAGAAACATCTGGAACATCTGGAAAATATCAGAAACAGTGGAAGCTGTCCAGTAATTTGTTGCTCATCTCCGGAACGGTTGAGATCTCATTTGGATTGCAAAATGCAAACTGTGAGAATTGAACTGGTGGCTGGGACCGTTCACTCTAGAACCTGTGTGGTTTCCACTGGTGTTCCCCACGGTAGCGTCCTTGGACCTATGCTCTTTCTTTCATTTGTACATGACCTCAACAACACTAATCAACATGGTACCGTGCAATTTGCCGACTACTCTTCTTTCACTATGTAGTCCTCGGAAAATGAAGGATTGTCGTGTCAGGCCAGTGAAGCAGTTGCTACTATACGAAAATATTGTTTTCAAAATGGTCTCACTATTAACATTCCTGAAACTAATACAATCGTCTTCTCTCTAAATGAAATTGAACGTAGTGCTCTGATCAAAAAAAATGGCAAGACAATACAACAAAATGCATCTGTGAAATTTTTAGTGGATCATTGGTGCTCAAATCTCTTGGAACAACAACATTAATGATCTTTTCAATAAATTGTCGGAACATTGTTTCGTAATTCGTTATCTCCGTAATTTTGTTCCATTGATTATATAGTGAAGGGCTAATGTTATGCTTATATCCAACCTCCACTCAGTTATTGTTTGCCTAACTTTGGTAACTCTACAAGAATAAAGGAATAACTGATAGCTCAAAAAAGATAGTGGAAACAATGTGTTTCAAAAAATATGATGACTCCTGTAGTGAGCTGTTTACCGATTTGGATATTCTAACCATTATTTCACTATATATTTCATTCAACTGTATTGTTTATATCGAAACTCGTCTCGGACAAATTTGAATCAGCAGATAATCTTCAACTAGCCAAGGATATCCGTGAAGATTCAATTATAATTTCAATTTTTCCCAGCATAAATTGATGAAAGCAACAAACAACCCTCTAATAATGCTCATCACATTATTCAACAAATACTTATCTCTCTCAAATAGCTATCAAACATGCATTTTTTCAGAAAATATTAGAATTGTTACATGACAATATATTTTACTTCCTCAATGAATAATTCCAGGCTGATTTGGAAATGATCACTTCCATATTGAATAGTATTAGTGTTCAAACTCACCTGTTCACCTGGAACGTGGCTTGACAACGGTTATACTAATTTTGTGTATTTACGTTATTAGTACCATTATTTAATCATAACGGGTGTTTTTTATAGAGGTATAGAACTTTAAGTTGGCATTACTTTTCAAGATGAAGACCAATTTAACAGCTGTCAAGTGATTTATTCTTAGTTTGGTTTGGCAATTCATCATGAATAGACTCACGCCTGAACAACGCTTGCAAATAGTGCAATTTTA
>WOGN01005054.1:0-13541 GCA_015342105.1 Leptinotarsa texana | reverse complement strand
GAGTCTTGGCCTACACCTGCCGATATAAAGGAGATGTCTCCCAGCGACCTGTCCACCTTCCTGGAAAGGACAGGATGGACGATGACCTAGGAGGACAACTCTTTGGGAGAATGTACAATAGGTCACATGTGGCCTAAATGCTGTGGGCCCACACTTACCCTCCCTACTCTAGAGATACAGAAGGGTTGCTTTTCGAAGAGGGACGCCTCAAATGTTATTAAATGTTGAGCAGTCTGTCATGGAGAGAGTGGATCATTGTATTCAACAGGTTGCTCGTTATTTCGAGCACCTACTTTGACTTAAATACATTTGTGGTTCATATTTTGTTGTTGTTTCTGAATAATAAAAAAATGTATAGTATGTTTAATGAACTACTGTCAGAATACGAATGTAAAAGATAACTGATACGAATGTAAAAGATAACTCAATTTTAGTAAACAGTAAATATTTTCGATGAAGTGAAGTATAACAACTGTCAATGAGAATTCTTTGAGCAAATCAAATAAATGCCTGTTCAAAGCTATCTTGATTCAAATAATGCATTGAAATAAGAACTTTTATTTGACAAAACGAATATCTGAAAAACTTAGGTTAGATATAGGGAACCCCAAAATGAAATGAAAGATAATTGAATTTTATATTGTTCAGACCAAAAAATACAGTGTGTTCTATTTGAAATAACAAAGTTATCTTTGTCCGAAATTATAAAAAACTGACAATGGAGGATGAGACAGTCGCATTCTCGTCACATCGTACCTACTCGTCCGCACCGGTAACAGAAATGTTGAGGCGGCATTCGTGGCACGTGTGCCCTGATTCTCCACATCGCCGGTACACCTCGCGTTCTACAGCCAAGTCTCGGTGGTGATCTGGCCTATGACTTCGAACCCTGGCACCGTTCTTGGCCTAGTATAGGTCACTGAAAGCGTGTCATATCAGATGTGCTTTCAAACACAGTTGGAATGGGGACGGGCCGGTAGGTCCTGCGGTAGGAGGATGGATGCCCGCTACCGAGTGATAGACGATTTCCTCCATGTTTTGAGCATTTCCTGGCTGGGTCCCAGATTTATATCGCGCACCGGATAATCCTCAGGGGCTGAGGTCGTGGAGGTTTTTCCAAGGCTTTGCGGATGGCTATCGCTCGGTCCGCCTTTTCCATGGCTTCAAACAATTTGGCGTTTATCCGATCGTGATAGTCGGGTGAAGCACGTCCATATCGGGTTCTTCTTACATCCGGGGGTTGAGCGGTCGGAACCATTGCTTAATAAGGTCGGGGTTCGAGGGGTTTGAACGATCGAAGTTCAACTTTCAGGAATTCTTGCAGCTGATTCTCCTCTTTGGAACGGATGGTCAGAGGCGCGAGAATTCCAATAGGGTTCAGGTGGAGACTTGGCTGGTCCGATTAGGTGGTTTCTTATCCCGATTTCGCGGTACAAAATGTCCATTCCAAGAATTATGTCAGAGGTTAATCTTTTGGTCTCCTAAGATGTGAGCACTTGGATTATCAGTATGAATTTTATTCTCTAGAACTAGGTTGTTTATGAAAATTTCAGCTAACAAACGGCTCAAGTAGTTTCCCATTATTAGACCCTCGCTACAAGAGTAAAAATTGTCATTGGTGGTATACTAGAAAATACATTTCGGACATCAGGTTGACAGGAAGAGTTATGTTTTTAATGTTATTTACTAATTTGCACATATCATTTATAATGAATCGTGGTTTGAAATTAGTGTAGGATTGTATTATTTTAATGAGCATTTCCAAAAGTTTGACGACACCACAGGTCTGACTGGAAAAATAGTTTTATGTAATTTGATGAGGAATAGAGTTTGGGTGGTTGAGGATTCATGATAAATGCCTTCCGTTTGTCAACTTCACTCATTACTACCTCTATTAACTTGGGTTTCTTTTAATTAGCTTCGGTAAAGGGTTGTTGGATCAACCACCAAAATATCCTAGGATAGGATCCTAAAATCTAAAAATCAAGGGTTTTCCTTATGTATTCGCTTTTATCTATGGCAAATACTGATCTAGGTTTGTCTGTTCTTGCAAAACCTACATTACATCATTTGACTTCAGTTTTATTGATTTTGCCAATCTCCTTTATTGAAATTGAATTCCATGAACGGATTTAATCATGATTATGACGTATTGCATTTGGAAAATATTGAAATCTCAACCTTTTGGAATCCTTGGAAATCAATAGATTTGAATATTCAGGATTATTGGTTATTAGGATCAATCTTAAAAGTAGGTGAAATTATGTCACAGGTAAAAATTAGTATTCATTATTCTTCTAGAAAGGTAAATAGTTTAGGTATTTAATTTATCATGTAGAAATTTTTCAGGTAGTAATAGTCACTATGATTCAAACTATGCTTCTATTCAAGTGGAAATCCCATATCAAAGGGTTTTTTGAATTATATTTTATGTATTCCTTAGACAAGTCCAGTCCAGTTCAGAATTTTATTGGTGTCAACTCCCAGAATAAAGTTACATTATTGTATTGTAATTTTCTGCATATACTGTTTGAATACCAAAACGACAAAATTCATAACTGTTTCATAACTCTAGTGACTGAAAGACCTTTGACCATTTTAGCGAAATAAATGGAGTATAATAATAACAGCGATAAAAAAACTTTAAACTGATCATCACCATTGGTAATTTCATTTTAAAATACGTTTTCATAACATTTTTTTTTCAGGTGCCGTTTTTTCCAAGACAACCACAGTTGGCACACATGTCAAACGAACATTCCATACTACACCAACCAACGTGGCATACCCCTACTACGACAGAAGCCATGAAAATACATCCTCACTCGCATGTGTTGAGTGAAATGTTCAAAAATGACACGTCTTTTCCGAGAGACTGCGTTGATTTGAGCCTAACTAGGAACGGTAACCAAAATGGCGAAGTTGCTCCCATTCCTATCAGTTTGAGTGTTAGAGACACCAATAAAATAAATAGTTTACCTCCCAGCGCACTAGAGATTCAGGCAGTAGAACTTATAAAGAGTACGAGCCCAAATACAAAACCCGCTAGCCCAGGTTTAGTTTCTGCAAGTCCTAATCTGAGAACTGCTACACTGGGCATGAAATCCTCCAGTCCAGCTCCGAAATCAGCAAGTCCTGGTTTGATGTCTGCAAGTCCTGGGTTGAAATCTGCAAGTCCGGGCATGAAGTCTTCAAGTCCTGTACTCAAATCTGCGAGTCCTGGATTAAAATCAGCAAGTCCAGTTCCGAAATCTGCTAGTCCGGGTCTGACTTCTGCAACTTCAAGTTTGATCTCAACCACAACTTCAGGTCTGAATTCTACCCCTTCGGGTATGGTTCCTAGTATTACAGGTATGTTGCCTCTCAGTTCGAATTTAATTTCAACCAGTCGGAGTATGTTGCCCGCTAGTCAAGGCCTTGCGTTAGTGAGTCCAGCTCTGAAAGCTAGCGGTCCTGTCCCGAAATCCATCAGTCCTGGACTGAAACCAGTTAGCCCTGGGTTGAAACCCGTAGTGAATCAGAATTTACCGTATTCGACGACAGTAGAAGTCATTAAAACTCAGAAGAGATCAAACATAAGGGTGGATTCTATCTTGGAAAGGTTGAATCCTTGCTCGGAGAAAAATGTCCATGTTTTAGAACACAAACAAGAAGAAAGTATCAGTAAGCTGCCTGTCGAGAAACCTGAGGAGAAAGTGGAGATTACCGAAAAGCCTGTTAGTGTAATAGTCCAGCCGACAAGTAGTTTCGATGACAATAGTAATTCGAGCAGTATTCTCAACGTTCCAACATCTACTAATATTAGAGATGAAGACACGGTTTCTTCCTACAGTAACGATGATAGCTTAGACAGTAATAAGTCAAGGCGGAAGCGAAAACCTAATAAAACTATTAGGGTTTCGAAAGATGAGGAGAAACTTGACGATACGGGTACGCCAGTAGAATCAATTGAAACAATTTCCAAAGAATTAAAACAGGTCGAACCAGAAAAAGATCCTATCAGTATTGTGGGGGAAATGTTGGAAGAGGGTAAGAGTCCGGAGAAAGCCGAATCCTCACATGAATTAGAGGAGTTGATTCCAGCTACAACGAGACGAAAAGCCTCGTCAGAATCTGAGACGATAGACAATATCGCAGCTATGGTTCAGGAAGGTTTGAAAGAAAAGAAGCAACAGAAACAGCAAATCGTGGAAAAACCAGAAGAACATGAGAAACTCGAAACGCAGGCGAAGCCTATTTCTGTGAGCGTGATCAAAACGAAGGAACATCTCGCCGATGTTTTGGCCGACACTGCGAGTACTATCACTACTACAGCCATCGTCACGCCTGCTCAAAAGAAGGCCACGAACACTCACTTTGTTGAAGTAGAAAATAAACTCGAAGAAATGTTTGCCGGAATCGAAGATTTTAGCGATCCTATTAAAACTGACCCGCTGGACTTGGACGATTCGAAGTTGGATGATCCTCTCCTGAAGCTCGACGACTCAATACCATCGACGAGTCAGAAGAGTGAGACGGCGGTGACTTCGACTACAGAAGCGAAAAAAAAGTCTCCTTTGCCGAAGAAAACCAAACGCAAGGCAACAACGACACCAAGGTGGAGTTCCGATGCCGCTTCTTTCGAATCCGCACCGAAGAAGAAGAAATTAGGAAAGAAAGTGAAGGCCAAAAGTAAGGCAGGTTCCAAGAAGCCTGTGAAACAGCAGAAACAAGGAAATTCCAAACCTGAACCGGCAAAGGACGTGTACGCTTACGATTCGGGAAGCAACACCAGCTCGACTAAATCAAAGGGTCCGTTTATCCAGATTAGGGGAAACAGAGATTCCCCACTTTCGGTGAACGTGGTGAACACAATAAATGAAGAGGACGGAGAGAGGAGGTTACCGAAAGCTAAGAAATTCCATGACGACGTGGAGTACCGGCACAAAGTTCGTTCGAAAGGTTTGCATTGCAGTACTTTGAGTAACAAGTACGATGCGCAGACGAAGGATGTCAGCTGGATATGCGCCTTTTGCAAAAGGGGGCCACATGCGAGCGAGCTCTCTGGTCCAACGTCTAACAGAGATGTCATTCCACCAGGAGATTTATTCGGTCCTTACTTCATTACTACTCAGTGTCCGGAGTTCGAAAGGCGGCTTGACGATCCTTATGACAAACAGTTCAAGAGCAAGAAAATCAGCAGGGCTCTGGAAGAGTCCGCGGCCAAAGGCTTTGGAAAGAAATCGAAACGGAAACATTCCGATATCGACGGTCTGTCAGAAAGTGAGTCAGATATTTACTTAGGTATCACAGAGACTGGTAATAAAAATTATGAAGTTTGGGCGCATGAGGATTGCATCGTGTGGTCTCCGGGCATTTATCTAATCGGGCCGAAGATCGCCGGCCTCGAGGAAGCCGTTTGGACTTCTTGTAACGTGGCATGTAGGTCGTGTAACTTGAAAGGGGCTAATATTTCATGTTTGAGGAGGGGATGTTTGAATGTGATGCATCTTTGTTGTGCTAGATCTAACGATTGGGAGTTTGTGGAGAGTGAATTCAAGGTCTACTGTCCCGAGCACAGGGTTCCATGACAGGAGCCAAACGTCAACTCAAATTAAGTTTTGAGGTTAATTGTGATGATTTTAATTATATTAATTTGTACGGACTTTCTCACATTTTTAAACATTTACTGTGTTAGAAGTGAAAATTAAATTCTATGAGATGATTTTTTGCCACTCTGATACTGCTTTATATTTATTTAATTTTTTATAGATGTCTATTTACATATTTATTATATTTCCAAATGATTTGTTATTGGGTGTTTGGTTTCCACTTCATTAATTTGATTTATTTTATGCAAACATTTGCAAATAAAGTGATTAGAATACAATTAGAGAATATTTTCCAAAGAAGAAAACTAGTTCTGGGGTTAAGAGACCTACATCTTATTGTACCCTATATGTTGTTGTTCGGTAACATTTTGAATACATTCTGTCATTTTGTTTGCTTCCTTGTCCAATATTTGAAATCGCAATAACTATTCAACATAACTGTTTTTGCTATTTGACAAACTTGGGTGAAAATTGTAAGAAAATGATTTCAGTAAATTACACAGATTTCAGTAATGATCTAGGTCTTCTGTACATACAGTGTACGCCAAAACTCCTAGGGCAAATATCTATTACCAAAATATTTTTTCTATTGGTATATGTAATACAGCAATGAGCAAATTGTTTATTGATCATATGTCATTTTTTTCACAATAAATTTCATTCAATAATTTTTCAAAGCAAAAGCATTTGTTTTGTCACAATTTCGGCTTTCTAAGATCAGTTATAACTATTCAAAATAATAGTTGGAAATGCTCTTTTTCAATACAATTAATATAATTGAACAGAATAAATATTGAAATTTTGGAATTCAATACTCAAATTACTTTTTTTAATGAAAGCCCCAACGTTTCTCGTTCTTTTTTGGTAATAACTTATATCTGAAATGAATTGCAAATGAGTGTTTCAAGCAAAAAAATAGTTTGTTTTAAAACGTTGTCTACATGAATTATATATTACAAGAGAAATTTATGCACTAATAGTCACTCCGGTCT
The DNA here is from genome assembly GCA_015342105.1 of Leptinotarsa texana. NCBI lineage: Eukaryota > Metazoa > Arthropoda > Insecta > Coleoptera > Chrysomelidae > Leptinotarsa > Leptinotarsa texana. The sequence goes on along the minus strand of WOGN01005054.1, from coordinate 6,958 downwards.
CACAAATTGGTTTTGTCTATGGTTACAATCAACAAACCTATCACTGCAGAAATTGATCCTAAAATGAAAAGTACTAATCATAATCCCTCTTCAACTTTCCATTGCATTAATGGAACACACTATATGTTTTAATTATGTGATTAGTTCGCTAATTTAGAGTAAAGCATTACTGAATGAAATTTGAAAAAAGCCTTGTAGGCATAGGATATATTTGTCTATTCTAGAATTTTTGGCATTCCTTGCAAATCTAGGTGACATGCTATCCATGATAATAATTGCTACACAGTAGCTTCATCAGGTGGACTGGTGTACATCAAGCTATTCTTCAGCGTCTTTAATTAGTACATTTATTTAGCGTATGGATTCTTTACAGTGCGATAAAAAGTATGTCTTTATTTAACGGTAGGTAATTAGATAAGATTAGATATGGCTGATACATCCCATTTAGGGATTGTACCACTATTAAAGGTTTCTATGTCCTTAATGGCTAGGGTGGATAAGTCGTGGTTACATTACCTTCTCACATATCTTTCTCCACTATTTTCTATTCAACTTCGGTCTTTTTCAGGTTTTCTTTCACCTCTTTTGACCAGCTAGATCTAGGCCTTCCACTTCTTTTTCCCCATCCGTTATCATTCTCACTACTTCACTTATAGTAAGCTGAACGAATTGTTCACACTAAGTTATCCTCGTTCATTCTCTATAAAGAACTTGATTAAACAAACAATTAATTTTGGTCAACATGAATATTTTGAGAAAACAATTAGAATACCGACCTTTTTTTTTTGGGTAATTGTTACCTTCCAGATTGTGGAAAAAAAAGGTCGATAAAAACTGATTTTTTCCTCCACAAAAAATGACTTTTGTTGAATAATTAGAATACAATATTACTTCTAGGAAAACAGGTAATTTATAAATATGTTGATTATTGATATTTAAGTTTTGGCATAGAAAGGGGAAACAGTAAATGTTACTTATTTTTTTATTTAACCAACTAATATACACTATCAGTAAAAAAATATGTTTTAATGTGTTCAGTAGTTGCACAAAGTGGATATCTAGTCGAGTATCTCCCTCTTAGAATAAATAATCTATGACAAATTTTGATGTTTGTAAAAAAAAAATTGTGACAAAAGAATGAATGAATGAAACTTAGGTTCAGGGCAATTTTTTTTTAAATTAAGTTTTTCGTTTATTTAAAATGGCAAGTAAGGTCTAGTTTAATAACACTGCATTTCATATACAAAACTAAATTTCCAAAAATAACTTGATTTCTGTTCGCACTGGGCAGATAAATAATGTGACTATGTAACCACTATATCATAGCCTGGCAACACTACTATATTTTAGTTTGGTGATATTAAATACGTCTAACGTATTCTTTTGGCAATTTAAAATTGTTTCTTTTGAAAAACATTCAGTTAAATGGGTCTAAAATGTTCTCAACAATAAATCATCAATTTGAAAAACCATAGAACAAAAATGTACCGTGTACAACTTGTCTGGTCTATAATAGGAAAAATGTATTCATTGTTGACCTTTGAGATTAGATTTTTCAACACAACATTATATATAACGTTTATGCTGAAAAAATGTCATGTTCTCTTTAATACTGTATGAATTTATTTATTGAATTAGGATTACCTAATATACAGGTCAGCTAACTTAAAATATAATATAATCAACAAAATTTATATAAATAAAACAAATTTATATAAATAAAACAACTTTATATACATACACAATTTGAACTGAACAAAAAGGAATTTTTCAATTTCCATCATGAATGTATGCAGAACACCAGGGCGTAGAAGAATATTTCAAATTAGGGCCTAACAAAAAATCATTTTTTTTAGGAATAAATATTTCAGGGGGTGACGTAAAAATTGTGGGTCTGGTGTGATTTGATTTATAAATAAAAATTGAATTTGAAATATAATTTTTCAAATATGCAAGAGGAAGTATCATTACTGAAATTTGTTTTTTTATGTTATAAAAATTGGATAGTATATTTTTGTGATAACCAAAAGCTGAGCAACATTCAATGTTTTATTTAATACATCTTGGAATATGTTTGATTTTCTTTCAATAATAACTTTTCACTAATTTATATGAATCTGGAAAGAGATAGGGTATCCAGAACTAGTTACAATAATCTATATAATTTTGACAATTTGTGCTATTTGACCAAAACCTTTATATTAAGGGGTGACAAAAATAAAAATTGTATTATCTTCAAATTTTGTGTAAAAATTTGCTTGATAGTTTTCTATACTTTGATATCTTGTATCAAATCCTAAATGGTTTTATTTACTAGGGTGAGAATGGGGAATATTATATTTGATCAATTTTCTTTACTAGCCTGATTCGATCCATCTGGCTTTTTTTCATCATGGGATTCTTATATCTTTTTCATTGAAAATTTGGTGAAATTTATAATGTTGCTAACTGCTTTCAGCAGCAGCAATTGCAATTTTTTTCAAACATAATTTAATTGTTGGCATCTTGTTATCCTTCAACTGGGTTTTTGTTGATCATTTCACTGGTTTTAGTAAATATTAGTTACCAAAGTTTATTTTCAACTCACCTCACCTGTAACAAAGTGGCATAAAAAGTCTTGGCGTGTGTATAAATTGAAAGATTTTTTATTCAACAGGTTAAAAAATCGTCTAATATTTATATAATTTTATTTGTAATAGCAACTACCTATGTATAATTTATAACTGGATAAATGGTAGAGATGTTCATAGTTTTTCTGTAGTGTAACAAAATGTAAAAATACGCTTATTTTTTGTAAAAATTTCCTGAATACTCTTAATTGTATACTTATTCTGTATGTTTATCATATCTATATATAGGTAGTTACCTAATTTCCCAAAAATATGTACATTATGTAAATAACTAAATTTATGTTTTGGGCAAAGTATTGGAAACAATAAAACAAACTAAAATTGTCTTTCTATTTTCACAATTTTCTCATTTTATTTTCCTCTAGAAACGTGTTCAACATGTTTCCTTATGAAATTTTGGTTACCCTTTGTTATGTCTTCATAAATTATCTGACACATCTATAGGAATAATGCTAAAGTGTTGAAATGTCATCTAGACTTTCAGTACAATAACATACACTTTAATTAGGTACACTATAGAAAGATCATTTTTCCTTTTACTGGTACTTTTTATTATGTTTTTTTAGTGCATTTCATTAGTTCGGACTTTCATTGTCTAATATGATATAAAATTGATTTGAAATCCCTGAAAAAATCAATAAAATTAAAAAGATCACCTGAAAAAAGAACAATTATAGTAGGCAAAAAAAACAAAGAATACAATGAAATAAAATACAAGCAACTATAAAAAAAATCAAAAATTGAACTATTAACACAAGATGAAAATACAAAATTATTGGCAAGAAATGAAAATTTAAATATTTCAAGCCAAGTTACTTCACGACGTTTCGATTGTTAGTATCCACAGCCGTCTTCGGGTAATCGAAGAAAAGTGTTAGCAAAACCTTGATACTTGATCGATCTTGGTGTGCTTTTTTGGTCTTTGCACTATTGGGTTCTTCCATTGTGATGATAGGACTTTGGTTTCGATGTCATAAGCATTTGTCACCAGTTATGACCATTTAAAACAAATCTGGATCACCGTTGACAGCATTCAACAATTCGTAAGTGATGCTCAGGTCAAAATTCAGCAATTTAGGAACGAACTTGGCTATCACCGAACACACAAAACACTTCAAACTTTTATGCCTTTCATCAACAAACTAAACATGCTAAACAGCTGAAACTAATAAGTTATGTTCGAGATGAGTGAACCAACATAAAAAAATTAAAAAAAAACAAAACGTTAATCGAATGTACGTAGCCCGTTAAATTTGAACATTCATCATATTCTTTGAACGGATCTCATATACTACTTATGTTAGCGACACACTTCGAAATTGCACAACTAATGATTGCACAATTTGCCTTTAATTATTTGCAGAAGAAACATACACATTGTGTTTCTAACATGATGTCAAGGTTTCTCCATTTATTCGCTGCCTAAAAGACATAATGGTGTCTCTCTAACCTGATGTCGAATTTGACGATACAACTTTTTTATTAGTGAATTTTCCACAATTTTCATAAATTCAAGAAACTTCACAACAAACTTGAAATAAATGGTTTTGATGAACCAAACATTGCCCCGTTAAAATTGGAAGTTATTTTTTTACATTTATCATATTTCAAAGTAATAGGTAGGTATTTCATTATGATTTGGGGGATGAAAACTACCAAAATATTGTACCACGCATTATTTGAGTCGCACGTTAGATATGTTGAATATGTAATAAAAATCAAACTTAATTTTTACTATGCAAAAACGTGCTGTTCGCTACCTTCGCAAAGTTGGTTCCCGAGTATCCTGCAAGGAACTGTTTGAGAAAAATAACTTTCTTAAATCATAAACCATCATCATAAATACAACACTCTTCTCAACGCGTTCCACTAACCAAGTTGGAGTCTTCAGAAGATGAAGAAAATGTTTCCTCCATCTCCTGTTTCCAAGTTGAAAACTTATGCTCTGTCCTTCTAAGGAATAGAGTGCTCCAAAACATTACCATGCATAGTTCACATGATCTTCCAGACAAAGCTGCTTGTACAGGTGGAATGTAGGGACATTTTTAAAATTTTTAACTGTAAAATACCGTACATGTACACACTACAGGCGTTAAAATGTAACTGACCATTGCAACACTGTAACAATGAATTCCGCTAGCCGATTGCAGTTTGGCCAGCGTAAAGAGACTTGTTGATTTTACCCAATAGATGCAAATGTGCGCAGTGATCATGCTTTGATCACGCATCTATCTTTGTTTGGGTGACTTTGTTAGATGGATGTAGTTTAATATAAATATTCAAATGAAAAGCATTTCTTTTGATTTATTAGATGAGTTGAAATTTTTTGAAATGATAGTAGATGTTGACTTGAAATATTATAAACATGTTAACGAACCACTTCAAAGGGTTTAAGTCAATGTTCATATTCTGTCACAGAAAGTCAAACTGATATTGTGTGAGCAATTGATTACTTCCTTCTCGTAATTAAAAGTATGAGCAATGGCTCATTTACTGAAACATACTGCCAACCTATTTTCCTCCATTCGATAAATATAAATTAGTGAACCACATCAACAAGAAGAATGTATCATACATTCAGGAGTAGGTGCATTATTTTTACAGCGTCGATTTCGTAAGTGAATTGTGCTCATTCATATATGTGGTGTTTATAATGTTGTACACTCTGATTTCAAGTCATTACCCGTAAAAATATAAAACAACTCAAAATCAATATAAATGTCCCCCGAACTGATATCTCAAATATAGTAATGTGATATTTTTATACAATTTTTTTCAAGATTAAGTGGAAAAACAACGATGGTGAGACTTAACTGGCATCAGGTTCATATTCTCCATGAGTTTATACAAATAACAATAAATCCATCTGTGAACCGTTTGATCTTCAATGAATATTGATCACAAATACATCTATAAAAGAAAATTGATCAAAAGGGTCATATCCCGAGTTCACCAAGTGTAATCAGTTGAAATGTGTGCAAGTGTATTACATTATTCAAATCAATAACAGAAAATGCAATTTAATTATATTTAGTGACATTAGAACAAATAAAACAATTTAAATTTTGGTAGATGACTTTATATAATTAATAAGAAACCTAAACCAATTTCAACCGAGATTGACAAAAAATTGAGCGACAGCCGAAATGAACTAGAGTCATGGCCCACATATTTGAGGATGCATAACTTTCCTTTCTGGGATTTGTCTCTCTCCATAACACAAAGAACCGACCAATTGAGTTTGTGGTAGTGCTTGGATTCGTTTACAAGAGAAGTGACTTTGGAAGGAAATGAAAAATCGATGTGTTCGAAATTCAAGGAATGGACAAAATGTACAAAGCCCTATCAATCCAAAAGTTTTCCCATATTTTAGTAATTCAATTAAAAAGATTCTCTTCAACGGAAAGACTTAGAGGCAAATTGAATAATGTCATCGAATTTCTTCTAGAAGGATTGGATATGGACAATTTTGCAGCAGAAAATGTGATTACTTGTTATAATCTTTATGCACTTCTAAATCATAGTGGGACTACTTACAGAGGGAATTATACAGCATACTGTAGACACCCTGGTGTGTGGCACAAATACAAAGATTCACACGTGTCACCAATTTCCCCAAAATCGCTTGTGAGTGAAGAAGCATACGTCCTCTTTTTTTAAAAGTATGGAACAGAATCGCACCATTGAGATAACTGAGGGAAAGTTTCTTTGTGTCACAATGTATAAAGTATTTTCACACAAGGAAAAAAAATTGGCGTTTGATTTTCTTCATTGCCTACTTTGTGATCATTTGTCTCATTAATAAGCTGTGTCGGTTCTAAATTTATTTTGGATGTTTGTGGACGTGTACTCATACGGTTGTAATAAAAAATTTTTAAGGCTATGATTAATTGAAATTATAAAAAGTAATTATTTTTTCAAATTTGACTGTCTTGATTGACAAACGATTCATAGTCTAATCGAAATAGGTATACAACATACGCAAATATGCAGTTGATCCGTAGCTTACCTTATTTGTTCCCTATAACACAGTAGCCCAGTAGCAAATAGGTAAATTGATATTACTAATTTCGACCATTGCTTACCATTTGATGAATAAATATTAAAATAAAGATAATTTTATTGGGAGTAGAGAAGTATAGGGTCGCTGTCTTTTCATAGATTACGGTAGCAACGTTTTGAAGTTTGAAAAATTGGAATATGTATGACAGAGAAGCGTTGCTCGTTCTGTTCCATGCGATAAAGGAGGACATATAGTTCAAGTACGATATAGGCAACCTACCTTCCAACAGCTGCCCTTTAATAATATAGTTAGGGAGCTTAACTAA
>WOGN01005053.1:0-13542 GCA_015342105.1 Leptinotarsa texana | reverse complement strand
AAGAAAGGAAGGAAGTAATCAATTCTAAATTGAGTAACACTTTATATGTATGTGTAGATCATGCAGATACAAACTGAAAGAAAGTCTTTCTGAAACAGAGCTACTTTCATATAAACATTGAATTACACGAAAGAAAAAATTTTTCGAAGCAAATACTTCTATATGAACACTGGATTATACAGAAGATACTATTCTCTACTCAGTTTGTATTTCAAACATTCGTTGTGGAATACAAATGTCATAACATTCACATGAGTTCTATTTTGAATGAATGGTAATAAATTTCACTGTCTTTCCCAAAATTTAATAACTCCTAAGAATATAACCTGTTCAATTCATATGGTTTCTTCTTTTGTATCCATCTCTGAATTTCTGGCAAATAGTAGTTCTTGATATATTTTCTCATTTTCAATAAATCTCACGTACGACTATAACAATGCTTCATCAGTTGGTAAAGTGGACTCATCTAACTGAATTGAGAATTCAGAAGTCTTCAGATGATTGCACAATGACTCTTCGGTGTTTTCAGCTATCTCATCAATTCTTCTTTGCACAAAACTATTGCTCAAAGGAATTTTTCGGATGATATCTGCCGCTGGGTTATGGAGCACAGTAGTTATTACTTCTTTTATGGCCTGTGAAAGAAATCATCTCCAATAGTGTGAGGTTTACCTGTTTGAGCAATTAGAAGCAAAGAAATATTGTAGGAAGCTCTGAGTCCATCATCGTCCTGCTTGGAAGCCGCTGAAAGAACTTTTGACATAGTTGGCTGGGCTGAATGTTTCTCTTCCAGTTCTTGAAAATTATAATGACAGCCCTCACAGTATTCACCACTGCACGTACAGCACTTCACTTAGCTAGTCGCTAACAAAATTCACCTGTTTTCCTAATATCGTCGAATGACATCACTGGATGGATGGCGCGCGCGCTTTTATATGAGTAATCGGGCAAGCCTTGCACTTTCGAGAATGGAGACTATAAACTTCTTCGCTTCGCAGTAATGCTTACCCCCATCTATTGTACAGTTTGACAATCATTGGACAGGAAATAGTTACTGTCTGATCCCTTAGATGGCGTTACACGAGGAAACGCGTGCTAAGCGTAAAGGAGCGATAGAGATTATGTTGAAAGCAAAAAAATATTTTTAAAGTAGCCACCGCCCCCATAAACCGCTTCCACGCCCCCAATCTTTTCTGTGCCCTTTACTTACCATTATAGGCCTCCAGCGCCCATAAGGGGGCATTATCGCCCACTTTGAGAAAGACTAATCCATGCGGAGCCGAATCATGTCGCTAGTATGATTATATTAGACATAAAATTGAATTTGGAAATGTTGGGACCAGAATTATCATTAGTCAGTGGTGCAAGCGCTGGTGAAGTTCCAAAACGAAAGAAACATTCATGGTAGCGACTGATAGAATATATGAACTGTTGCATGTGATTTCGTCATAGCCAAATTAACAACTGCATCCATTTGATGAACCAAGTTAATCACTTAATCCGATTTCATCGTGACCTGATATCGAGTGGAATATTCCAATTGAGGGAGGGATGGTATTGGACAGAACATTTTGTGTATGAAATAGACTACCTCACAGGGAAGCAAATCAGACGGAACAAGTGAACGTTGTCACGACATGCTAATAAATTACCAACTACACAGCTCACTATATTTCTTCTCGAGATAAGGAATATCGCCCCTCTAGGAATTACAATTTGAGGGGTTGAGACGGTGGAAGTAGGTCAGTATCGGTTAGAAGGGGAAAGTTCACTTCGAAATGCGTTCAATTCCGCTCTACTTCATGATTGATGTTCGTATAAGAGGCATCAGGAAGTCGATATTTCTAACCCATTGAATTGAATATTACCTCTGAATATTCATTTCTATGGAGTTTTCTGAATCATTTATATGAAAATTAAATCAGTTGAAAATTCCCCATTTCAAAACTTTTTATATACTTCCTTTTTCATTTTGGCGTTCTCTGATTGAATTTCAGCTATATAGAAATCCAGTAAATGCTTATTTGATCGTTAAAGTTTCTTTTTTAAGGACAAAACACAATCCCTACAGGAATATCCTTGAAGCGCTCCAAGAGCGGTGTCTGTGCTGAAGTAGTGATTTACGTTGGATTCGAAACGCTGAAAAATGAATCCATTTGGGAAAACTCAGGAAGTTCATTCCACATAGAGAGTTCTTAAACTGTGAAGTTCGAGGTGTGAAGAGATGAGCAGCCACAGTCCGTCGCGTTTTTCTGATATGTACCGCTCTTGGTGGAATCAACTGTACCAAGTCACTTGGAAACCTGTCTTGAACGTATCAATGAAAAAGAGACAATTCTTCGATATTCGAGACTATCAAGGTTGAAAGTGATTTTCGTGTCTCCAATCATGCGGATGGCTTTTTTTCTATTGAAATCCAGCAGCTTCAGGGTACATGGAGTACCTCAGGGGTCTGTTTTAGGACCGGTGTTGTTTTTAATACCCTTAAGTGACCAAATAACTATTACCATCGCAGGAAAATTCACTGTATTTGCCGACACTACCACTATTATATGGAGTGATGAAGAAATTAATCCGCTATCAAATACGGTAAAAACAGATATTCGACAAATTCAAGCCCAGTGTAACGCAAACTCCTTGTGCTTCAACCTAAACAAAACAAAACTATTTACTTCCAAATGTATACTAGATGTTTTAGATTTAGAACCACTTAATAGAAAACAAACAGCACACTAAATTCCTAGGCATTCACAATAAATTAAATTTTAAAGAACATGTATCCCATCTGAGTAAAAAAGTATCTAGGGGATGTTATGCTATTAGAGTGATATCAAATGAACTGGGGTACACTACAGATAGAATGGCATTCTTTGCACTGATCGAATCTCATATTCGCTATGGAATCGCTTTCTGGGGCTATTGTAGTTTACAATTACAGAATACGATATTTAAGCTACAGAAGAGGTCTTTGAGATACTTTACAAAGTCTAAGCCGAGAGATCACTGCAAGCAGTTATTCATCAGCCACAAAATATTAACTGTCACCTGATTATTCATAATGGAAACAGTATACTCAATTCATAAAAATAAAACTAGTATGTACACTCCCGGAACAAATTGTCACAACACCAGACAGAACCATATGCTTTACTCACCTATCCCAAAATTCACCTTGACTCAGCATTCTCTGATTTATGAAAGTATTGAAGTATATAGTCACCTTCCTATCATTCCAAAATAGCACAGATATCAAAAAGTTCCGAAGTATAGTTGAAGATCTTTTAATCAAAAAAGCTTATTATTCGATTCATGAATTCTACCATGATAACTTATATTGCTCACCTAAACTCATCTGTCTTCTCAATATTTTATCTGTGAAATTGCTATGTTTGTATTTTTTATATTTTATGACATTCATTTGATTTTTTTACAATATTTTGTCAATAAGATACTAATCTTCCGATAATAAAGCATATTGATTGATTGATATTCTTAGGGGCGGAGCTCCATACATGAAAACAAAATCCTAAAATAGGTCTAATCTGAGCTTTATGAGGCATTGGAAGTTGCTGAGGTGTGTACAGTTTTCCAGTTTGGAAAAGTTTTTCGAACTTTTGAGAAGCAGTTTTTGCAATTCAAGCAACATGATCAGGCCAAAAATATTGGTGTCTATTTCAACTCCCAACAAATTTATCGAAGAAGAAAGCAAAATTGTCTGTCCTGACACCATCATATCCGAATAGTATACATATCTTTTTGGAGAAAACCAATGTCTGCGTTCTCGTAGCATTGAAGTGAATCTGGTTACAACCACCCCAATTCGAAATCACCTCTAGATCCTCATCAAGATATGCAACCTCCTGCTGACTTTGAAAATGTGCATCCGCAGACAATGTCAACAAATCAAAATGAAATGAAGAGACAAGTGTGCTGTCGTAAGCAAATCAATATAATGGATTTTTGTTTTTTCCAATAAGTCAATGATATAAATAAAAAAAAGTTGGAGACAATATGGATCCTTGGGGATCTTAAAAATATCAAGCTCAACAGCTCTCGACTCTCCATGTTTCTCCATTGCTTTATTCCAGATATGGGTGACATACGATAGGAGGTCGCCTGTTGACCTTTGTTTGCAGAAGCCATTTTGATGATGGTTCCTGATTTTGAAGCCTTCCAAATATTCAAGGATGTGATGGTTTATGGTTTTCCCCAGGTGTTTGTTATCACGGATAGCAAAGCGACTGGTCTATAGTCATTTGTAAGATTTTTTTTGCTGCATGCGAGCAATCTTCCAATATGCTCAGAATATTGATGTCACTCCACTGTTAATGAATGAAATGGGATTTTGAATGACTTGGTAGCCTAGTCAATATGGAATCAAACGAAATGGAATCTCTGACATGAAGGTATACTTGTTTCTTGCTACATAAGAAAGTCTGCATTACAGATGTTTGCTGTCGCTGCTGGCTTCAAGCTTGAATAATCCAATTATTCAATCCATTGCCCCATTTTGTTTTCAACATCTGAGCAAACCCAGTTGCAAACCCAGGACAGAGACATCAACCTGCCTAGAGACGTACGCGGTATTTCAATCGGAAATCTATGCTATTGAATTGTGTGCGAAGGGATTGGTAGAATACAGCTTCATACACAAGTCATTAAAAATATTGTTGGACAGTCCAACAGCATTGGAAGCTCTTGGCTCCTACCGAGCAACGTCTAAATTGGTAGCAAAATGCCAAAAACCGATTCTCTTCGATAGAAAGACTTAACAGATTGTCTCTGGTCTGGAAGACAATGAGGCTGCTGACTCCATTGCGAAGGAGGGTTCTGCAAGCAGTTTCATCGGATCAGATGAAGCAACCTATTATCTGGATGGCAAGAAGATTTATGGACTTCTGTCAGAATCTTTAAGGACTGGCTCAGTCCAAGGCGTTTATTTACACTTCAAAGCTTAATACCATTCAGTTGTTGGACTACAGTTGGGATGGACTACGACGAGTAACATTCCTTCTCACAGGTTACTGTCGTCTGAATCATCATATGTACAGACTCGAACTGTCGGAAGACAGTGTGTGTAGGAATATAATGAAGCAGCATATACTCTGTTTTCAAAGTTTGGCAAAGCCACACTCTCACCATCTTACCTGAAAGATTACTCACTATATGAACAAATCGGCTTCGTTATGAAGCTGGGTTCATTTTGTCGGGTGTGAATAGAGGTAAGCCACAATAAATCTTTGCGAGTTGCGGAGAAGGTCGAATAGGCCCCTCAATTTTGACCTTACCTAACCTGACTACCTTTGCCTTCGATTCTATTATAAGTGCTGATATATAGACAGTTTGAGGTCTCTTAGATATTAATTTTTTCACGACAAATATGTGCCCTCATCAGCTGTACGAATACTCACCTATATACTGGTCATCTTTGTGGATATTTCAATAGAAAAAAACTAATCAATACAGTTTATTGTATGATTTTCCCCATAAGTGTTTTACAGAAACCGCAACACGTATTTTGCTAAACAATTGCTTCTTCGAGCATAAACTGAGAGTTACTCCTAAATTACACCATTTTATACTATAACCTAGTACTCATTAGTCTACCTAAATGATAAATCTACCTGGAAAATTCAGGTATCAGTACATTTTTCGAAAGTCTACCTGTAAATATACCTACCTATTTTTAACTGCGAATGAACAGATTCAATAATGGCAAATTATTCAATTCAGTTTGATCATTTATAAGATGTAAAGAGTTTTTGAATTTGTTTATTTCCATAATCTCCAACGGGTTAAGTTTCAAACCTTTCTTCTGAAAATAGAGGGGTTTGTATTCATGGTTGAACTCATGTCCCTCTGAGATTAAAGCATATGTGGGATTTATTTTTCAATTCTGAAAACTATATTTGTGTTCCTTCATGCGTGTTTTGAACGTTCTTTCAGTTTGACCTATATAAAACATCGGACATGACCCACACGATAATTTATACAGTCTTGATTTTTCTGAAACTGAACATTTATATCTTTATTTTTAATGTGGACGTCCAAGTTGTTGGTTTTGAAAGCAGTATTTACACCTTTGCTGTGCAGAAAATCTGAAATATTTATAGTGGGTTGGCCTAGGTAGGTTGAGGTTTTATAACTTCTATCCGCTTCTCTTCGAATTGTGTGAACTTTTTCAAAGCATGACTGTATCACTTTTTTGATAATAAAGAATGTATCAGACCACTATCATAATCATTTTTGACGGCTATTTGCTTTATTATATTCAGTTCTTGATTGAAATCCGTTTCTGACAAAGGTACATTTATCAGTCTGTGGATCATACTGTTGAAAACTGCTATCTTATGCTGATTTGGGAGAGTGGACGAATTATGAATGATAATATCTTTATGTGCCGGTTTACGATAGATTTAAAAATCATGTTTGCTGTTAACTTTTGTTATTGTTGAGTCCAAAAAATATATAGAATCGTCCTGTTTCATCTCCACTGTGAATGTGATAGAAGGACGGAGATAATTGATGAACTTTAAAAAGTTTGTCAACTGTCTGTTCGTTTCCGTGAAACATACCAGAATATCATCCACATATCTATATCAATACACGAAACTTCTTACCAGTGAGTAACTGTATATTATTCTCTCCAAATCGTCCATGAAAATCTCTGACAGAATTGGACTGAGTGAGTTTCCTATTATGAGACCTTTGCAAGATGAGTAAAACTTTTCATAGAATTGGAAGTAATTCTGTAACAAACACACCGCAAGCTAGTCTAATATTTCATTTTTCACTACCGGATTGATAGAGTTTTTGTCCAATCGTTTCATTCGGAGGGATACTGGGAAACATATTCTTTACATCGAATGAAATCAATTTGGCATTGTCCGGGAGTGTAATATCTTTAATTTCATTGATCAAATGGTATGAATTTCTCGAACTGAATTTTGATTTGAAATTGGTGTAGTTTTGGATAATTGCAATGAGTTATTCGGATATTTCAACTGAAGGAGCTGTGACGAAAGAAACTGCCAGTCTTATCGCTTGTTATCTTTGTGTAATTTAACCAATGAATACAATTTCGGTGGTTGTGGGTTTTTGACTAACGATCGGAATATTTTTCAAAGTTTCCTTGACTTCTTTCTGATATAAATGGGTGGGGTCGTTTTTGAGACCGTCGTACATGCTAGCAGTTAGAAAGTCCAAAGTCTTCTCCACGTATTCTTCTTTGTCCATGGCTATGACTGTTTTGCCTTCATCAGCTCGCGTGAAAACATTGTTATCTTCCGCCGATTTCTCTTTCATGAATTTCACTAGTTTTCATTCCGGATTGAACCTACCTTTATGCATCTTTTCAGATTTTAAAATTTCTGCAGCAATATGTTTATTAGCGTAGCATGTCCCCATCAACGCTATATCTGTATCAATTCCCAAAACTTCTAAGTTTGTCGAATTTATATTGAGTCCAATACTGTAATTGAGACCTTCTAATAGACGAGTTTCTTGTTCAGTGAAACTAGTGTTCGTGAGATTGACAAATTTGTCAAAGAAAATATGTTGTGAAAATAGTTCACTGTCTTTGGCCTTTTTTTTTTCTTCGGTGGCTTGCTCCGAATCAAAATTTCTTTCTCTGTGTTAAACACTTCTTGTGATACCATTAATTTCATCACGAATATCCGAGTCTAGGACTTAAGATTCAATGTAGTGGAGTTTATACAACAGTTGTGTATGAACCACTTCAAGATAGATGTTGGCAACGTCTCTTTTGCTGTACTGTATCTTTCTCTCCATTTTCATCCATTTGATTTTTCCATATTTACTTCCTTTAGATGCAGCATAGCTTATGTTATTGGTCTTCAATCGGACGAATCTCGAGAACACTTCTTCTTTCAAACATTGGTTGAAAAACCAAATGTTTTGATTTAAAATAGAACACTGTAGATGTAACTTAAAAAATCACAAGGCCAAAATGCCGATAATGGCTTTTTGGCCTTGGAAATATTACAATTGTCGAATTTCTGTCCATGTTTTCAAAGAATCAGGAAGATTCAATACTTCATGATCATGTTATGAAGTACAGAATCGTCTTTTTTCCGTGGATGATATTTGTGTTTCTTTCAATGAGTATAACAACGGAGTTTTGATTTGACTTATTAGAGTCACTTAACATGTTGGAAAAAGATGTCGCCACTGATAATTTGTCCTTCGATTTATTTTTCTTCATTTTTGTAAATTTTTATTCGAAATTCCGTACAAGTGATCTGTAATCACTGTGAATGTCGAGCACTTAGGTGAAGTAACATGTGCAATAAATAACGTCATGTGGGGTTTTCTTTTCATTTCATTTCTTTTGGACTAATTATTCTACAGAAAATTTAAATTAACATAATTTTTTTGAATGAAATCAACGCCTGGAACTATTTTATAACCTATCACAAACCCACTCGGACTGATTTAATGATTTCATCAGAGCTTTTAATTCAAGATTTTTTGTCGTGTGTGATTTATAGCAATTAAAATTCCTGGTATGAAAGAACACAATCAGACTAATTGCAACAACTCCGAACAAACACTAGTAGTGATTCTTTCAACGACATGGAAGGCTTCAAAGTTAATTTATTTATGGCCATAACATTCGACACAGGTAGCCATTATTCTTGTGTTTGCATGTCTGTATGCAAATGAGAGATCTGCATGTGTGAGCTTTAAACCCTTCTATGAACGTTCTTGGAGCTTGGAGTTTAACGATGTTGTTTGGAATTCAAGGACTTTCAGGATTTCAACGCATGTCATGATGGGATTTGTAGTTATTATTCATATATGCAACACATTATTTTCCGATGTTTCATAATTCTAATAAGGGTATATTTTTCGCCAAAATTCATTAACGATATGAAGCAGAAACATGTAACAGAAACATGTAGTAGAAATCCATGATGCTATGTTAAGATGAGTTTCATGAGAACATAAAGAAGACAAACAGGATACAAAAGGAAAATAAGAGTGAGTCTAGACTCCTCCAAAACTGAAATGAAAAATAGATGAAATGATAGCAAAAATAAGATGAACAAAAAAATAACAGGGAGAAATATAAGCGGCATTCACACAAATGATAAAATTACTGTTCGATAAAATGCCGTATTCACACGGCACTTCATTATAGCTTTCTCAAGCGTGGCCATATTATAGTGTTTCATTTTAAAAAACAGCTTTCCTAGACGTATTCATACTATTCCTCAGGAGTATTCAAACCCTAGAATTTCACTCTGCATTAGCTTCATCAGGCGTCTTCATTTTATAATGTTGATAGCTTCCTCAGGTATGTTCTGTTCACACCATAGTGTTCTGTACTATACAATAGCTCCCTTATTCGTATTCATACTATACCCTTCCACTTCACAATAGCTTCCTCAGGTATGTTCATAACATAGTGTTCTATACTATACAATAGCTCCCTCAATCGTATTCATACTATACAATAGCTCCCTTAATCGTATTTATACTATACCCTTTCACTTCACAACAGTTTCATTAGGCGTTTTTATACTATTCCATATCACTTCATGGTAACTTTCTCAGTGTTTCACTATACAATAGCTCCATCAGGCATGTTTCACTATACAATAACAAACACAGGTTATTTGTACAGTGCACTATACAATGGATTCCTCAGACTTATTCATACTTTAGTGTTTCACTGTACGATCGCTCCCTCAGCCGTATCCATATTATGGTGTTGCACGTTATGATAGCTTTTGCGGGCGTGTTTATATTTTAGTGTTTTACTATATAATAGCTTCAACACGTGTTGCGCTATACAATAGGTACCTCAGTAGTTTTCATATGATATTGTTACAATATATAATAGCTTCCTGGAGAATATATAATAGCTTCCTGGAGCGTATTCATACTATATTATTCCACTTCAGAGAAACACAATAGTGTTTCACTATACGATCTCTTCCTCAGACGTGTTGCACGTTATGATAGCTTCCAAAAGTGTTTCGCTATGCAATAGCTTCCTCAGGCATGTTGCAATATACAATAGTTACCTCAAGCGTGTTCATACTGAATGATTACACTATATATCAACTTTCTGAAGCGAACTTATACTATACTCTTTCACTTCAGGATAAATTCTTCAGGTGTGTTCATATTATATGTGTTTCATTATATAATGGCATCCTCGGACGTGTTGACACTATAGTTTTGCACGTTACAATAGTTTTCTTAGGTGTGTTTATAGTTTGTTATATACAATAGCTTTCTCAGACGTGTTCATAATATAGCTTCAACAGGCATGCTGCACAATGAAATATCTACCTCTGGCGTTTCCACACTATGCTGTTCCACTATACAATAGCTGCCTGAAGCGTTTTCATACTATCCTCTTTCACTTCAGAATGACCTCTTTAAGTGTGTTCATACTATAGTGGCTTTCTCAGGCATGTTCATTTCATAGTGTTTTTTCTCAGGCGTTTTTATATTTCAGTGTTTCACTATACAATAGCTTTCGATAGCTATACAATGCACTGTACAAATCACTTTACGATGGCTTTTCTAGGCGTGTTGATACTATAGTGTTTCACTATACCACTGCTTTCCTGCTTCCTCAATAGTATCCATATTTCAGTGTTTCACTTTGAATAAGCTTCCTAAGGCGTGGTACACTATACGATAGCTACCTCAGGCGTGTTCATACTATATTAGTCCACTATATAATAGCTTCCTGAAGCGTACTCACACTTAATCCTTCCGCTTCAGAGTAACATCTCTAGGCATGTTCATACTATCAGGTTTGTTTCATTGAACAATATGTGTCCATAATATGTTCCACTATTCGATCGTTTCCTCAGACGTGTTCATATTATAATGTTTCACGTTGTGATATCTTCGTCACATGTCACATACTATGTTGCACATTGTCACATCTTAAAAGATAAGACCTCGTTAGTTCTTAGCTCACACAAGTTTCTCAACTTCTGAGAGTTGTCGTTCGTATGGACGCGACAACTGAATAATGGAAAAGCAGATTTTAAACAGATTTTTTGAACAGATAAAAGGTTAATGAAGCATGTTCTTATTATAGTGTTTCACTGTACGGGAGCTGCCTGAGCCATTGCTTCAGAAAGCTACTATAATGTTGCAATTATTGGCATTTTTTTAGTTGCTTCTGCTTTTTCGAAATCAAATTGTTAAAATGTTAAAATTTTTATAGAACATTTTTAATTTCTCTCTAAAAATGTCCGTATAAGTAAAAATTCATCAGAAAAGTTAAACTTCATGAGGAGTTTGTTATGTATACATGAATTGATGATAATTAACCAAACTTGTTTTTTAAAATAAAGGGGATATCTGTCAAAAATAAGCCAATTCAATATTGACAGCGGTTGGAGTATTCCAACCGAAAAAAAATATCGAACAAAAATCATCCCGTTAAAACAGTCGAATGCACAGGGTAAAACTTCATCCATTCCACAATTCACGTCCCGGCTCCCCGTTGATGAATGCTTTTCAGTTAATTTACGAAAGCATGGTGAAAAGTACAGCAATAAATAAAGTTGATTTTTTAGGTCGCATTAGGCGATAAAAAATCTGCTGTTCGGGTTGGGTAATGAGATGCGTACACCAAGCACAGCTGTTTGAGATTCATTAAGCATCCCTCAGAACTCAGGGGTTGCCGGTCGATTTCTCTTGATATGCAGCAATCGTGGAGGTTGGAGTAAATCCCGACTGAGTGTTTTCTCTATTGCCTTAGTTATCCTGAATAGTTTTTGTCTTTGAGGTCATGAATATCGATGTTCCATTCGATTGCAAATGTTTTTGTTGCTGATTCTGAATGATCCAACATATTTGATACGTTTCGAAAGGAATATGTGGAATCACCGGCAATTAGCTTCGAATGAAATTCAACAATTAATTCGCTTGATTATGTGGTAAAAGAGGATATAGAAATGATTCAAGATGTCTTAGATGAATCATCAATGTTGAATATATGAAATTTCACTTAGTCTAGGTCACAAGGTCCGTTTTTGAAACTTATGTCCGGAGGCACCGAAAATTATGATTCACGGCTCGAAAAAATTGCAAAAGTTACAAACAATTCAGCGAATATTTCGGAAAATACCGAAGATATTCGAGATTTGAAAAAAGATTTTTGAAAGGAGGAAATTTACTTAAAAAAAGTCCCTCGTCCAGGAGATTTATCACCAATATTTTTAGTTTTGAGGCGAAAATAGAGCTAAATGCAGATAACACGCGTCCCCCCGCGCATACTTTTAAAAGAGATTTGAATAAAAAACAAATAAAAAAACAAAAATGAATGTTTATTACAACAAATTGTCCTACGTGGTAGAAAATCATAATGAAAAGAGAAATGAAAATTTCTGTTTTTTACCACTTTTATTTATAACTAACGTTACTGCAGTTTCGTCCCATACATACATTTTCAAACTTATACAAAGAACTTTATTGTATAAGTCCTATACTGACATTTTCAAACTTATATAATAAACATTATTGTATGAGTTTGAAAATGTTCGTAATGGATAAAACTGCAGTAACTTTAGTTACAAATAAAAGTGGTAAAAAACATAGAAATTTTCATTTCTCTTTTCGTTTATTACAACTTTTATCACAATATAATAGTTTCTTGATCATGTCTAATACATAGTCGTCCATTTTTAATTTGTATTTAATAAATGGGTTTATTGTTTCTTAATAAATTTTGACAAATATACTTCAGGTAGATACCCTTTCTTATAGATACTTCTTACCTTGATTAGCTCAGTCGGTAGTATAAACATGCACTGCCCCCTCTCTCTACAGGTAGAGTTCTTGGAAAGGTCTTAGATGTTTTGAAAGATATTGTGCCAAATAAAATTTTAAAAGGATAATAAATATAATAAAGAATTTAAAAATATGGCACTAATATAATCAAACTTAACCTACCTACAACTGCGAAAAATATCTTAAAATTTAAACATGAAATGAAGTTTCACAAAATATTACCACTCTATATTGATTGCTGTTCTGTGGTATAACCTTGTTGAATATGAACTTATATGCTTATATCCTTATGACAGTTTACTAAAATGGTTACTCAGTCAATGTTTATAAATATAAATTATTATTAAGTTTACAAATGGTTACTGTTCTCAATGTGTTTAGAAAATGATGGACGAACGTTCAGTGATTCTTCAATCACCGTGAAATTGAAATGTCTCTCCTGGACACCTCAGCAAATAGGTTCAGTGAATGGTGGTTAGAGTTTTAATGGATTTCTAAATACCTTGTTGGTGCGGTGAATTGCTCTGGATGTTTTTTCTTTCTTCTTAACTCCAATAGGAACTATGGGTAAATTCAACTATCAGCTTTCCACTATATATTTATTTTTAATTGAATCTATTTGTATTTTACTAGGTTTGATTTATAAGTTCTCAATTTTCAAAACTTTCAAAAAAATTGTACGTGCTTCTCCTTCCAGCGTTGATCATCGACTCCCTTAGCGTCCCGTTTCAACAAACTCCAAATCTCCTTGGC
>WOGN01005052.1:0-13543 GCA_015342105.1 Leptinotarsa texana | reverse complement strand
GTCGCCATCTTGAAAGTTTCATCTGTTAATTTCACTTCAAAATAAAGTATTAATGCAATAATTTACCTACATCTGATTTAAATTTTTTGAGTTGAATGGTTCAAAAAATAATAGAGGGGACATTAAAGAAATTCACTCTATTGCATTCCACATTTACTCAGTTTTTCAGGTAAAATGGCGGATTTCCACCAAACGGACAGAACTACAACAAAACAACAACTGTTGATTTCGAAAAAACATCAAAGCTACAAAAGTGATTTTTTCGGGTGATGGTAAGAGATAACTTTTATTCTTGTGGTACGTTAAGATTACATTCCTTTGCTTCACAAAGCAAATTGTCTGTAGGAAAGCGTGAACTTTTTGGATGTATCAATTTTAGAAATTTGATAAATCCACAACAAAAAACTGAACAACTTTGTAGAAACAACAGTCTTTTTTATATTCAGATTTCTCACTAATATAGTTCTCTCTTGTTTGTAAAATGACTAGAATTTTTTCTAAATATGATTGAAGAGATTTTAATAAATTGTTCGTATTCATTATTTTGATAACAACTGTCAGTGCATTCATAAGTTATAACTACTGTCTTACCGTCATCTCTCCAAAGTGCAGGATAACTCTGATATCACTGAAAGTGAGGCCTCCTGAAGCCAACTTAGTGCATCCGTTCACAGTAATATTTATAAGTTTCGAGTAGACGCTGAAAAGAATCATGAAGTAAATGTTGATTATCAATACCATATCAGGCCCCTGAAGAGACATAATAGTCTATAATAGGAGCCCCACAAACAAGCACACCCGAAACTCAAATTTCCTATCTCCAAATTTAAATAAAACAAAGTGTGTCTAGAATAACTTTTTTCGAGATCAATTGCCCTAACACCAAACTGATATTTTTGCACTCGACGCTCGTTTCGCCAACAAAGTTTGCATCCTCAGGAGAAAAAAAGTGATACATCAATCAACACATCAATCAATCATCAATTTTCTTCTCCTGAGGATGCTAACTTTGTTGGCGAAATGCGTATCGAGTGCAAACATATCAGTTTGGTGATAGGGCAATTGATCTCGAAAAATATTATTCATCTTATTCTACGAATGGATTGATCTTTCCTGATTCGAGGGGATGGATTTCATATTCCGGAAACTTATAATGAAATATTCCACAAGTCGTACTCTGTTGTAAATATTACAAGACAGTTTTTCTATAGACTTACTGGTTCTTACTCTCACTTTCTTCAAAAATAACCTGACATTGCATACCATTGCATACCAAAAATCTGTATTGAAATTGAAATAGGTATATTTCACGAGGAACGCTACAGAAAAAAAATAGTTGACCTACATTTTGCAGAATTTTTCTGCAGATCATCTTGAAGATGATCACTTGGTGAACGAAACACATGTCGATGTATTAAAAATAACGATTTAGTATTGGGAAACTCCAGTAATATTCATTACTACACCAAATGTTCCAAATAGTGCATCACAAGCCTACCAATTATTTATGAGAAATAAGATGTAATTTACGCCCTTGCCTTGTATTAAAGGAACGGATGTTTTTTGTGAAATATTCCTGTTCATTTATTGTTTTTTCGTAAATCAGAAAATTCACATGCAAAATCAATTTGATGGGAAATGTTTCATAAATCAACTTGATGTTCAATAGAATAAATTATAGTCATCACAATTGGAGTAAGTGAGGTTTCTAATGAAAAAGAGAACATTTTCTTTATGATAAAAGTGCCCTCAAAGATAACGCAGTTGTTATATCTACCTCAGTAAAACATTTTGGGTCTATTTATTTACGTTGCGGCGAATATGGAACCAAGATCGAACTCATAAACAATTTATAAAACTCAGCTGTCAATTTCCACTCAAAAACAAAACCAACTAGTGCAAACTCCTCATGAATTCTAACTACAACTTGAAATGTTGAACAGTGATAACCGTTTTGCAGTTTGACAGACAATGAGAGGCTAATTTGAATAATGCTCCTTCAGACGGTGAGCTTGAGCCAAGACCTAATCTTCACTTAGATCACCAGTTTGAAATCTAGAAATTGTTTCACCCTTGCTGAAGGGGAGAATGATTTATTTAATTCAACCATTACTCTGTATCAAGGGTCACAAGGTAATGCAGAATCAATTGATGTGCTGTAAATTGATGTTTTTAGAAAACTTTCGAGACCTATTCAGAGCAGTGAAGTGAGCTGGTGACCCTTCGGGCATAAACCACAACCTGTTTCTCAACGGAATGGAAAATGTTTCAGCGAAGCATCGAGAAAATATCAGAATTTATGCCCATTCAACGTCTCATGAAGAAAATAGGGTCTAGTTGAATAATCACGTCACAGTTCAAGAAATATTATGAAAGTTTTCAATGGTTTTCCTGGTAAATTTTTCTTTATCGATGAAGAAATGTCTGTGTCAAATGATGGATTTTCAATTCCTCTTTGATAAAGCCATTAGCAGCAGTTCATCTGTGAGGCAAGGAAGTAGAACCTGAACCTCCAAGATATAGTAAGAATACAATAAAAAATAAACATAATAATGTGTAGGGTTTTCCTACAACTATTCACCTATGAAACATTTCATTTCGATATTGATTTTAAATTTTGTATTATATTTTTTTTAAGAAGATTAACTTTTCATGACTGCATTTTCGAGCAGTCGTTCAAAATATCCATCTGCTTGAGTTTTTATGTTAATTATTTTATTTTCATTTTTACTTATCACTTTCGTATTTTTGTCATTACATATCATTAGAATGCTCTCTTCTCCCGAAACGCGAATTTATTGCCGAAAAACAGATGAATATTTAGAGCGACAGGCGTTACTTGGAATGTTTCGAGTAGGTAAGACTTTTAAGACTTTTATGTATCAGACAAGGGCCCAAGTGGTTGACCCTCTGTGAATATATTAATGATCTTCACAATTGCCAGAGTTAGAACTTCGAATACATGTTTTAGCAGATGCATTCATTCTGTTCTGAGATTTCGGCCGGGAACTACTCAGAATTTTCATTGTCCTCGCCACGAGGTTACACTGCATTTTTCTGTTTGTAGTTTTGTTGGTGTTATTAATAAATGTTATTATTTGTAAACGCTGTGTCCGTCTGATTAATAATTCACCTCACCAGTCCCAACAAATGTTTGAGATATTCAAATTTTTACAACTTTTCATAATCTGGAAAATACCTCAACTGAATACAAACCATTATTTCAATTTATGTTATTTTTCAGTACGTTGTACTACTTTTTGATGATTTTCTAGTTTAAAACTTGTCTTTTCATTTGGAATGCTCTCTTTTACGATAGCCTAGTTTCCGGTGAGTTACCATCAGCAAGCCTATTCTTGAAATGCATATCTTCAATTTCAGAATTCTTATATTAAGCCATATTTTTACAATATTGTTGACTTCAGTATGTGACAACTAGGCTGGATAGACTACTGTCAAAACTGTTTTCGTTTACGAAATAAAATCTTCTTGCCGCACGTAATAACGTGCAAATGGATGAGTGCCATTTTCTAATACGAAAACCTTTCGTCCACAATATGTTTCACTTTAAAAACAGTCGCAAATCACTCTTCTCTTCAAAATAACGGATAAAATGACAAATTATGTTGTACTCCAAAATACCTTCCACAAAAAAATCTAGAGCAATACCTTAAAAGATTAACTTCGGTATCCTGTAGTTTACAAATTGAGACCTTCATATAGTTATCTTCTCAAACTGAAAACATGAATCATCTCTCTATATGTATCCCTGCGTAGAAGTTTCGCACGGGACTCTAAAATTTGGTTGATAAATTGAAGAATTTTGAACCTAATATAATTCTGTTGAAAACACTTTTCCCTCACCAGAAAAAAATAATGTCTCTCGACGACCGTTTCACACAAGTTAGCATCATCAGGAGTTGACTAAGACCAGTCTTAGTGATATCGATGACTAAGACCAATCGTAGCCACATCTAAATGATGCAAAGTTAGCGAGCAAAACACATGTTGAATGACAGTATTTTCGTTGAGGTAAGAAAAAAGTGTTTTTAGTAGATTCTAAACTGAAATTTTTAGTTTATAAGCAAGTCACAATAGCTATGTTTTATTTCTCTGTGTTTTGCAGCCTTAAGAACACTCTTCTGTTGAGAGTAGAGTAGATGCAACAAACGTGCTTCATATGTCGCTAACAGAGACAGAAACATCGCATCAGAAGATTTGAGAGATTTGGGCGTCACACGAATCATAAGGTTAGGTCAGGTCAAAAGTAAGTGGACCTATTCGTACCTCCACCTCAACCCGCAACGGTTCACTGTGGCTCACACCTCTTCAAACTCGACCAAAATAAACCCATTTTTTTGACGAAGTCGATTAGTTTAAATGGTGAGTGATCTTTCAGGTCAGATAGGGAGAGTTCGGCTATGCCCAACTCTAAAAACCTGTTTAGGTCCCCAGCGAGGCAGGCCCAAAGTATGTGGTCTACTGTTTCATCATTTTCCAAAGAGAGGCAACATACTCTGTCTTCCGACAATCCGAGTCGCTGCGTATGATAATTCACATGACAGTGGCCTGTAAGGAGGCCTGTTAGACATCGTAGTCCATCCCTAGACCGTAGTCCAAGAACTAGTTCCTAGTTTCGAAGGGTGGATGAGCGCCGTGGAGTGAGCCAATCCTGAAAAATTTTGTCAAATCATAAGTGACAAAGAGGATTAATTTACAACTCTCATCCTTTTTGTGAGGAAAATATCGTCTAAAATCAGTATAATGACGATAATGCCGATTGAATACTTCTAGAGAAAGATATGGTATGGGAACTGTATCGAATTCGGAAAAATATCCATATCAAGATTAACTTTGTTTGATTTTTTCTCACCGTTAAAATTTGTCAGAACACTTTCAAAAAGTAAAATTTGAAAGTCACTTTGACGTGGAGTTGTTAATATCCATGAAGCTCATATTTTATATTGAAATTAATTCAAAGTTTGAACATGTTTTCACAATACAAAAACAAATTATCCAATACAATTTCGAACCCCCGTATCGTCCATCTCGTTAACCAGGATCACCAGATCAGACAATATTCTTTTATTATTTGGTGCTTTTATCAAACTTTCCATAGATTGATAAAGCCCGAGTATAACACAAGTTCGTTAATGAATAACCTGAACAAATGCGAAAGTTCCTGAAAACGCTGAAAGGCGAGATAAAGGAATAAAGGCCCCGGTACTGAAAATACAGTACAGGTCACATAATAGCGCTGTTTTCCGACGAATATTCTTAGGGGTGAGTGAAGAAAAATTGCGACTTTTTAAGAAGTGGTTGGGATCGTACGTTCAAGGATAAGTTCGTGGTTTACAGTAAAAACAAAACAAAATTATAGGAAGAGCATTCATAATTGAAGTTGAGATAATCGAAATAAAAGATTTTTGGTAGAATATCTAGGTAATTCCGAAACAATTTTTATTTTAGGAAAGATTTTTCATGATGTGAGCGGTATCAAAGGCAGGAAGTAGAAACATTAAAAAAATAAAACCTAATCACTTTTCTGAATGCTTTTCTGAAAATTAGGAGTTAAAATCTCATAAATAAAAAAAATATTTGTTACTCTTTACCTAAATGATGCGGTTGAAACTACATCTACTGCATTAGAAATATTCACATCGAAGGTCGGTATTCATTTATACAGTAAAATCTCACTAATCCGGCACTTCAATAGATCGATATGTATAATAATCCGGCCGCACCTCCCTCGCCCCTCAATGCCTATGCTCTCCGTCGCCTCGTCGTCGTCTAAAAATCTAACCTCAAAACTTATCATGTGCACGTGCCTACGTATTTACCTGTTGTTTAGAAATGAGAATAGTGTGTAGTTAAAAATGTCAAGTAAACGGAAACAAAAGACACTTTTTTATTCATTATGAATTTTCTCTACAATCCAGTAATCCGAACATTTCAATAATCCGGCACCCTCTCGTTTTTAATAGTGCCGGATTAGTGAGATTTTACTGTATTTATATCGCGAAGTATGTAGATTCCAGTCAGTATAGACACTCCTGAAGAAGCTATTGTTTAGCAAAACACATGTTGCGTTTTAGTGAAACCGTTTATTAAAAATCTCACAATGAAGTGTTTCTTTTGAGTACGTTATGGATTTTCATCAAGTATCGTCCGATTCCATCATATCTCTATATTGTAATGCAGCACTTTATGCAGGTGTAAAAAGGCAGAACTTTTCATTTCACCTCGATAAGTGACTGTGAAAATTCATATTATTTTTTGCGATGAAAAATGTTCTATTCATTTTCGTTATGAAAAATTTCGTTAATCAAAGAAAGAGCTGAGAAATTATTCAGATACGTGTCTTAACATTTCTGCCTCCGTTTTCAGAAGGCACATTTTGAAATTAATGTAAATTTGGTCATATTCATAATCTCTGTAAAAAATGTTTTTCCGTTAAACTGATATCGCCCCCATACGAACGACAACTCTCAGAAGTTGAGAATCTTGTACGAGCTAAGAACTAACGAGGTCTTACCTTTTAACGTGTGATTCCTAACATGGTCAGGTTAGGTTAGACTCAATCGCTAAGAAATGATTATAAACCTGAAAATTCATAGAGATAGATTGTGGCTCACCAACGATGTCATTTCAATCTCACGTTTCGAATATTTGGAATCATCTAAATTTCGTATTCGTGTATTCGAATACTCACATGTAATAATAATTTGAACTCTCAGCGACAATGTTCGGCATAAGTTAGTTTGTTAAAACCGTTGGTGAATATTGATGTTACTCTGATATCAAAATGTATTTTGTTCAAGAACCAGTTATGCATTTCTTTTGACAAATATAATATATTCTTGTCATTACAGCATGGTTTTCTCAAAGAGGGATATGAAGTGTGAATTTTAGAGCTATTTAATGAAACATATGGATAACAAATTTGTAATAAGCATATTCCATAACCTTTTACGAGCTTTCGACTGTGTCGATGATGGTATCAATAGTATATCTTCTTGACTATTTTCTAAGCAATAGAAAGTAAATTAATAAACTAAATCAATCTAACAAATCTATGTAATGTATGCAATAAGATATCCCAACATCACTAACAACTTTGATTTACATACGGTATGTTATGTCCTTGTTTCTGATATGTTAGTAGCTCAGAACGATATGAATGCATTCAAAGTTTCTGAAATGTGTTCTGAAATAAATGACATTAAATACGTCAAATGATAATGCAATGTTATTCACTTTTCGTGGACTCCACCTCAACTGTAGACTTTGCGATGGCACTGACAGTATAATAGGAACATCAAGAACATCAGTCAACATACTATATACAATTTTTGATGAAAACTTGAACTGGACTCTAATTATCGACAACTTATGCACAAAACTGAGAAGATTTATTGCAAATCATGGACGTGAAAATGTATTTTCGATTTTGTATTATGCCCAATTCTACTCCCACTTTTAATGTGGGTTCTTGAACTGTGAAAAATTTTCCCCACAGAAATATTTCATTCAAAAACTGAAAATTTTCAATTGCCAGACATCGGATTTTGAAGATGTAATATGAAATGTAACGAATTTAATGAAATCAACCCAAAATGGTAATATGGAAATTGTAGTGTACTGAAATATTGGATAAATACCAATAACGGAAGTGAGAAATAAATGCACGTCTATGAACGTTATGAGATTGTATAACGCCGACTCATTTCCCTTTGTTGGGGATGATTCAAGATTCATTCGTTATAGAATAGCAAGCGAGAGTGGACGTGGGAAATAAATGAGATTGTTTGATTTCATAGAGTTATCACCAAAAGATAGTTAAGAGAGTTAATTTCGAAAAGAGTTAATTTAGAAAAGCAATTCTTCATCAGAAAGTTAGATTGCTCAAAGCAATCGAAGCCACATCGTTTTGTTCTTATTAGTAGATGCCAGTTTGACGACTTATATCGGATTCACAAATTGTTGACGTATACACAAACATTTTGTTATCGTCTCAACTGTACATAATATTATGGTGTCCTCCATTACACTTATTTTTGTGTTCAACTAAATCAATAGTCATTCCATCAGCTAGTTTTTGAAGTCTTTCATATAAAACGACCCAACTTGCCCCTCCAATTCACATAATGGCGCTGTTTTCTGACGGATAGATTTAGCGCTCGATTCATACGGCCGACGCTTTGAAAATTACCGAAGTAGCAGGATAAAGACAGGTCGCATAATAAAGAAAATAAAGCACATAGAAATTATTGTGCATTCAACGACACACTGATAGGATTTTCAGGCTTTCATCCAGACCTAAGCGAAATCACGTTTATTAAATCCATGTATGGATTGTTTCTGTGCTTCAGAATGAGCGTGCTCTATTTTCAGGTTTACTCGTTTAGATGTGACAGAAATTTGTATTATTGACTAAGCTGAATGTCATGGGATTGTGAGAGCATTGGTAACTTTAACATTTAATTTAACGCAATAAAATTTGAAAATATTTCAATACTCACTTCCTTTCGATAATCAAGTTAGATTACCAATTAGTTTCTCATATTGTATAATGTTTTTGGGATAATTTCGTTCTATCTATGAGTTTTCAAGTAAACTACACTTGTTTGGACTGACGTTCTCCTTTCAAACCTGAGCATGGGCGGGCTGCCTATACTACCATGGGAGATCCCTGACCCTATATACTTTTCCCCGATTGACGATTTCATCTGAGGCTTGCTGAGAGCTACTAGAGCTCTTCCGGCCCAATCCGACCCTGGTTTTGTAATTTATACTTTAGATTTCAGGAATCTCCACAAAAATCTAAAGGCATCATATCAGATGAATCAGCTGGCCATTCTACCAATAGCGTTCTTTATAATATTTTCACTTGAATAGATTGACAAAGAAGCAACACGTGTTTGACTCAAGCTATAGCTTTTTCGAGCGATAAATAAACGGTCCGACAGTTCAATTTGCTAAGTTAACTCACGAATAGTCGAAAATAGATGGAACGGATTTGTTAACATTTCATTATTGTCAGGATGTGGATGTTGAATATTTTGAATAAATAATTAGTATGAACTGACGTGTATTTTGAATAGAATTCTCGATGGAATATGGTATTTATCGTTTGTTTGCAGATTATTCCAAACATATATAAGAAAGTGCCGATTAATCAGGAACAGCTGGTTCGATTCTTAAAAAAAACTAGTATTGGATAAAGAACTGAAAGACCTATCAAATATGATATCACAAGATCGTCTTTGTCCTACAAAAAAGTATAGCCTTCTTTGTGGCATGCATAGACGCCATGCAAATGTCACGACAACAACACTCAAACTGGTGTCTCTAGCGATATGTCAAAGGCCAAGCTAGAATGGCCGACATGTAGTGAGTCAACAGAAGAATTTTGAAGATTACTTCAAAATGGAATATATTCCATTAAATTATATCACAGCCAAAATCTACAAAGATGATATTTAAGTCAGCTGGTACCAATTTTTGGACAACCCTTATTACGGTCACTCAATCCGAGCTCTTCCCTTAGGGGTGTATTATAAGACCGCCAAGTAACATATATTATTTTTCGACCGTAGACTTTGTCAACTGCATTATAACTAGCAATATTCCTAGCATATTCATTTTCCAAATAGAGAATTGACAGATAATTAATTCTCACAAAGAATGACTGAACCCAGAAACACACAAAAATATTGTCAGATCTGTTTCAAAGCAATTTTGTTTGAATGAATTAGATCTGTTTATATTTTTCTGCCATCGAATTGAAATTATTTTTCAGAATCAGTTCTAATGTTTCAGGTGAATAAGGTATTGATGCTTATTCTTTCCGTATTCCTTTCGGCGTTTTGTTTTTATGGACCGACGACAATTGCGCTCAGGACTTGTCATCCCTTTGTTTCAATTGTATATTGGTTTATTGTCATTTGTTTTCTTGCAATCGCTCTTCTGATATGGGGTCAAACTTGGTATTGTTCTCACAAGAAAAGTTTTGTGAGGTATTAAACATACTCTTTGATGGGAAAGAAAGTTTTTGGCTTTCTACTACTCCATCTAGTTACAAAAAAGTGTGGGAATCTTTCAAAGATAGAAAGAGAGTAATCAATTTTAAGATTCCCACATTTTTTTGTATCAAGAAGGAATAGTAGAAAGCCAAAAACTTTTTTTCCAAATTTTGTTTTTCCTAAGAATATAATCCTTTCAATATAATCTTTGATATTCGAAGATTGACTTCTTTGTCGGCCTCATGAATGGCGTCTTTTGTAGGGCAGACGTCATCGTGATTGCCTACTCAGGCTTATCTTTTATGGACAGTTGAGTCCAGTAATGCATTTGTGGTTTAGCCTTGCACCACTGATAAGACCTATGGTGGGTCTAAAAAACGATTTCTGGTATTTAATGGTGAATGCATTGTGCTCTGATTTTCAATTGTTGTTCGTATATTTTTGAATTTCATAATCATCCGAATATTTCTGTCCAGTTATTTTCACTATTATCAATGATTTTCATATTTCATTCATTGATTTTTTTCATAGATATCAAATCTTTTCCTTCCTTCAGACAAAGGAAGTCCATATCATGCTGTTACATCCACCAAAAACATTGTCAACCACATTCAAACAAACGTTGAGTAATCTGTTTTTTACTTCACCATCCCTGATTTCATTTATGAACGCAATGCATTTCCTCGATGAATTATTCAAGTTTTGAAATTATTATCACACAATTCACCAAAACACAGTCAATTTCAAATTCCAATGGTTATTTTTTCAGTTCTGATGGTTTGTTGTTATCTCAGCTTCTTTTCAGCAGATCAGATGATACGTT
Source organism: Leptinotarsa texana (assembly GCA_015342105.1). Taxonomy (NCBI): domain Eukaryota; kingdom Metazoa; phylum Arthropoda; class Insecta; order Coleoptera; family Chrysomelidae; genus Leptinotarsa; species Leptinotarsa texana. The sequence goes on along the minus strand of WOGN01005052.1, from coordinate 2,695 downwards.
TCAAAGTGATTGCTTCATCTGAAAAAAGCAATTTTCGAAAACAATCCTTCACAAAGTGACAAAATTCTGTTTTTCGTTTGCAACTGCAACATAACAGGAATCTATTTACGAATCAGATTTGTATGTATATTTCTTCAAATCATCATAATTTTTCTTCTCATCATCAATTTTTTCCGGTTTAAAAATTCTTTAGGCTTTCCTATCAGGTACTAGATGAGTTACTCCCAACGACTCTTTATTTTTTAATTGGACACATTTTCTTCGTTACTTCTTCCAATCTAAGCATCATTTTCAGATTTCTCTATTTATTATTTCAGGTTGCTATGTTTCTTTCTCTTCGATTGCATCTATATATGATGGAGACGGGACCAGTTCTTCAGAGGGTTTTTATATGTCTGTCATATCCGATTTCCTATCCAACAAACAGCTCCTTACACTCGGTGCTAAAAATGATTTTCTATGATTATTGTTCATGAGGTTGTAAAAAGGCATGCTCATTGATTAGTATGGTTATTTAAAATTGTGATAACTTTCTAATTGGCCCTCGTTGACATGCGGACTTCCATGATTGGGCTCATATGTTGCAGTATTTTTTTCCTTCATGTTTCACCGAATTGATAAAGTGGTCATCAAAAATATCGAGAGGTACTTTTGAAATAATTATACCTAATTTGACAAAAACGAAGTATTCATTTCTTCAGTGGTAAGTTAATGATTGAAGTTGTTAGCAGTAAGTGAAATAGTATTCTTTTTTATGTGAGATATTGATATATAATGAGGATATCCTTACGATATGTGTGTTTGAAATAATAAATTATATGACTAAATGACGATTAGATCACCTGTAACCTAGTGAAATTTCCCCACGAATGTTTGAACTGGGTCATGCTTCATTTTGTCAATTATGAATAGAACCAGTAATAATCATATTCTGTGATGAGAATTACAAAATGCAATCAAGACAAAGTAGGTTACGGAGTAGATAGCACATAATAATAAACAGATCGTCATGAGTTTCCATGTTCAATTTGATTGAAGTAAACAATTAGATTTGTTATGACAGCATGCCAATCACACTTACGCCTCGTTCGATTTTCTGAGAATAGAAAGTATTGATTATCATATATACCGGATATCTAAAATCACAAGAAAATTACATATGTATGTTCATTCAGACCACGGTTTCTCAAAGTAATTTACGCAATGGCGGAGACTAGGCATACGTGCGACGAGCGTGACGGCGCACGTACGCCGTCCTGGTCATGATAAAGACAAAATACAGAAATCGACTGAACGCTGGATATCAATTGATATTGAAGTTGAGATTGAAATTGCTTCCAGAATTCCATTAGCGACAAAAAATCCACTTAACACATTAACATACTCGCCGGTGGGCACCAAGACGAGTGAACCAAAACGTCTACTATGACAGCGGACGTTACTCGGAATAATTATATTATTTGAACGCCAAACGTGATGGCGAGCCCGCCCCCATGCGTACAAACTCATTTTCAATATAACCCCTACTAACATTGATAGATGTAGCCGTTACTACGTGGTAGGAGATCATGATGAAAAAAGAAATGAAAATTTCTGTTTTTTACCACTTTTATTTGTAACTAACGTTACTGCAGTTTCGTCCTTATGGGCATTTTCAAACTTCAGACAATAAGTATTGTTTAAATATTTAAATATATATAAAAATTTTCATTTCTCTTTTCATTACTTACATATTGATGATAGAAACACAAATATACCTGAAATAAAATGACAGACATTGTTAGATTTCATGTCAACTGATCTGTATGACAGAAATTGATGTATTTCATGTCAACTGACCTGTATGACATTGCTATTTTTTGTTTCAATTGATTCCAATAGTACTTCCCAGGATTTTCATGAAACTTCTTCAAACATCTACTTCTTCTTCTTTGCGTTTTATACTTCCTTCTATTAGGATTGCATTGAATATTCTAGAGACCATTTGAATCCCATAATATCCCACATATTCCACATGAAGACTATAATCCATGCAATTTCCATGTTGATGATATCAGTAGTGAATTATAAAAGAAGTGACACTTTTTTTAGGCCCGATATTTGGGAAAAGACACGAGCAGGTTCTTATGCATGGATCCCTGTTTTTCCTCATGGCATGTATACAATCTTCAATGTCTATAGGAATCGTAGCCATGAATGACCCAACAGCAACTATAAACCCAGACATTTCTGTAAGTTGAACATCATACTAATAAGGAAACCATTACTGACCCATTGCTCACTTTTGTAGAAGTGGTATCTTCACAAGTTAGACTGTTACATCTGTTCTACAATCATTTTTGTAACTTGTACCTATCACTTAATTTGTAACTTGTACCTCTAGAACATAGTTCTGGATACCCTAATTGATCACCTTAACAAAAATGGATTCTACACAATTGCATACGCAGATGACATAGTTATCTTGCAGACCGGCAAATTTGTAAAGACACTGTGCGATAGAGCTCAGGATGGGCTCAAATTAATAGAAACATGGTGTAAGGAACACTCAATGACTGTCGATCAATCCCAAGAAGACTGAGATGGTCCTTTTCACCAGGAAAAGAAGTTTAATGGGTTTAAAACCTCCCGAAATCTTCGAAAGCAAACTAAACTTCTCTGAAGAGGTGAAATACCTTGGTACTATCCTCGACAA
>WOGN01005051.1:0-13545 GCA_015342105.1 Leptinotarsa texana | reverse complement strand
AAAAAAATCGTTTCATACGTTATTTTTACGTCATAAATTATTCATGAAAAATGGGGCAAGCGCGATCATCAAAATCAGGAAAGTATAACTTGTGTTGATATGATAATGGCCTGCCTCAGATTTCCACAGAAAAATCTAACAGTTTTTTTCAATATTGACAGTGAGTAGATTCGGTTCGAAGTAACCAATAATTTTTTTAATGTCTTTTTCTAATTTATCTTTAACTTCGCTCCAAAAATTACTGTCATAAATGAGTACCGTGTCATTAGCCGTATCGGATAGTGTTTAAAATTACATCCATTTAGTTTCATACAATAATACAGTTTACTTTCGAAAGCGTTTGTTACATTATTGAAGATGTCAGAAATCGGCATTTCCAAACAATTCTCTGTCGCAGGTCTTCTAGATTTGTAGAATTTATTTAATGATTAGTAAACGTTTTGAAATGGATGAAACTTTTGTTTTTTTCTGCACTGGTTGTTTTGTTGAATCTAGTTGTCGCAGAACAAATAGTAGATAGTTGGCCACTGTCACTTCTTCCCGAATTATTATTCAGTCATCCTTGTTCTCTATGTTCCAACTGGGTTCATTCTACTAAAGGAAGAATATCGAAATAAGGAATTTGCTAAAGCTGCTGTAAGCATTAATTATAATACGAATTAATAATACGAATCCTCCAGACCACAAAGTGAGCCATCAATACGTTAAACAGTTATTGGATAAGTTTGGAACTCCAGGTTCTGTTTGCAGGTTTAGTTAGTTTTAGGACATGTACAAATGCATAATCGACAATCTATCAGAAAATTATCTAGAGCATCTATCAGCAACTAGTGTTTATCGGATTTTGTAAACCTACAAATTCCATCCTTTCAAAATAAGATTAGCTAAAAGGAAGATGATCTTGATCTTCGATTTCAGTTTTGTAAGTGAGAAATTGTCCAATAACCCAAATCTATTATGCAATAGATGTTTTTCAGACGAAAGTTCTCTCATGTTAAATGGTGAAGTGAATAGACATAAAATTGTCGTTACTGGAGCGATGTGAATCCTCATTTGGTGATGGAAATACATTCACAAACTCCACAAAAATTGAATGCCTGGGCCGGCATTCTTGGTAAACATATTGTTGGACCATTCTTCATTGAAGGTAACCTCAATGCAGACACATACCCAAATCTTTTACAAGACTATGTAGATCCAATGATTACACAAATTTTAGAAAATGATGACAATTTGGCAGAAAATGAAATAACATTCCAGCAGGATGTTCGTGTGGGATAGTTTTTGGACGAACGTTTTTCAATGCGTTGGATCGGCAGAAAGGGTCTAGTGGAGTGGACAGTTAGATCACCTGATCTTACACCAATGGACTCCTTTCTATGTGGGCCACTGAATTCGAAAGTGAACTTTACTAAGCCTACAAATCTAGAAGACCTGTGACATATAATTTTTCGGAAGTGCCGATTTCTGACTTCGGCCATCTCCAATGATGTAAGGAACGATTTCGAAAGTAGACTGGAGGTCATTTTCAACACTTCATTTGTTGATTGTGTCGCCATTGATGCTATTTTTGTTGATTTCCTCAAGAAAATGAGCGACAGCGAATTTTCTGTTTTTCCTTAAATAAAACATTCAACATTTGATTTCTCAATAACGAATGGACCAATTCTGAAAAAAAATACAGAAGAAATAGAGAGAAAAAGACCTTTCAAATGATGTATCACTCGACCTACCATGCCATTGAAAAAATAGGGGGGTGCTAATCGCAGGGGGGTGAAGTTTTGGGTAGGATTTCCGTATCAGAATTATTCCCCCTAAAAATAAAAATAAACGTATTCTTTGAAATTTTTGATAACGCATCCGGTTCTGACTTTCAGGGGATTTCAAGTTTTCGTTGGAATGCCCGTATATCAACTAATGGAGAAACAATATTCAATACTGGGTGTTAACTGTGATCAATAACTGTCAGTTTGATCCAACTGATTTTGAGACTTGTTAAATTTAGAGTTCAGAGTTGGAATTTCAACATATTTTAAAATTGAAGTCGAAATTCAATAATAGTTAACTATCAACTTATTTTTAGAAAATACTATTAAATTCCAACTCAGATATCTATTAAATTCAATCTTTTGAATTGAAATTTTGATAAATCCCCACAATATACTAGAAATTTCATTAAATCGCAATTTCAAACTGAAAATTATGTAAATCTGTTGCTCCTGCAACAAAATTGATATGATTCAAGTATTAAAGGTAGCTTGATAAATGATAATATTTGAAAGATATCCCCAAATTATTTAAAATTAGAGTAAGGATAATGAGTATTTTTCCTTGAAACGTATGGGGTTTGCTTTTATTTTGGGTAATGTATCAAATACCGACTGATCCTCCTATCTAACTCCTAAATTCAATTTTCATACAACGAAGAAGTGAATTCAACTGTTCAAGAAGAAATTTGATAAATTTGTAAAGCCTGTTGGGAATTCAATTTCTTTCTCCCAAGATATAGAAAAAGAAAAGTATCGAGTAGTATGAAAATTAGGTGACGGTGAAAATCCGAAGTAGAAATTTTATTTTTTCAAGTTCGGACTTCAATTCCTAAAGAAGTTGGTTAGAAATCACGTCTCTCGTTCTTTTTCCTATTCTTCGAATTCACCATCATTTTCCCTCATTTTTATATTTAGATTTTATCAGTTTTACTAAATTGTTCAACTCATTTATCAGTTAATTTTCATTCAATGACACAATAATTTGTTTTATTTACAAATTAGCGATCTTACACTTTTACTTTTCATACTCATTATTGTTTTATCTTTTGTTTGAAGATGGTTGACAATGTTTCGGGGTGTATTTGATCAGTTCGGACTTCCATTATCTAATATAATATAAATTGATTTGAAAACCCTGAAAAAAAAACAATTAAAAAATTAATAAGATTAATCGAAAATGACAATTTCATTGAACAAAAAACTGAAACTGCGAAGAAATAACATACAAGCAACAATAAAATAAATGAACATTGAAATATTAATGAAAGTTGGAAAAATAAAAATTGAAAATTATCATTAACAAAAAATGAAAAATAAAAATCACGATATTTCAAACCACGTTATGTCACGATGTTTCGATTGTTAGTATCCACAATCATCTTCGGGTGATAACTGGACTTATTCCTCCGAGATCTGACTATTTATAGGTCGCTCGAGTGCTTTCACCTATCCCCTCTTCACTCTTTCCGCTTCATTGGTTTTTAGAAGATGACCGTTTGGAGGGAATTGATCGTTTTTCGCTTGATAAGAGGTTTCCATATATTATGTATCTCTACGCTAGCTTGACTAAATGCGTTGTTGGACAAAATATACGCGGCTTCTTTGAGTTTTCTCCTAAACCAGTGTTCCTCTTTGTAGATGATTTCAGCTTAAGCCCACTTGATGTTATGTTGATGAGTCTAAATTTTTTTTCACCGATGTATGATTCTTCACACTCGTAGGGTACCCGATAAATGCAATTCTTGGAATCGCAGTCCGCGTTTGGTGGCCTGGTTTTTGTAAGGCTGCTACGGATAGTGTTCCCAGATCTGAAGCAGGTCTTGTACTTGGACCCAATCCTTCTTATCTCGTCCGATAATCCGCTGATGTAGGGAAGTACAAATACTGGTTGTGGTGGCTGTGTTCTAGCCAAGGCCTGTTCTACCGTGACTCTGGAATAACCATTCCATTGTAGGTCATTTTTGATGATACCTAGTTCCTTTTCGATACCTTCCTTTGTATTACAGAGCCCAAAAGTACGGTCTAGTAGAGTCTTGATGATTCCTCTTTTAGTCGATTGATGGTGGTTGGATTTTTGGTTCAGATGCTGTCCTGTGTGAGTGGGTTTTCGATATACATATGTTTCTCATTTAGTGTCGGTCCTCTTCACCAATACGTCTAAGAATGGTAATTCGTTGTGGACTTCCTTCTCCATTATGAAAGTGATGGAAGGACTTACGGGATTGATGGGAAAACAGTCCCTTAAGACCCGTAGGACGCTATTTATCTCACCCGTCGACTATCATCTCAGTTCGATAGTCAAGGAAGGTTACGTGAGGCTCATCAGCTTTAGAGTGGGAAATGAATAGTTCCCATTCGGAACATTTCATTCCTTACAATAAACTTAATTTCTCACGAAGAATATGGTAACATAAGGTGATGATAAAGCAGTTGTTGGTTGTCAGTATTTCGATTGATATAGGCTACAACCGCATATATTGGACCTGCTGACAGCAAATGCATGAGGCTCTCGGCGGCCTCTAGCAGGTCTTGTACCTAGAGTCAAGAATTTCTATACCAATCGCGCGACTATAGGCCATGATGAATCCCTCTGACTTCAGCCCCCTCAACCAGAAACAAGCACCAAGTGCTTTGACATAAACCAAGTTCTTCAAAATTTTCTCTCTCGTGGCCATGAACCATGCACGGGAATCCGAACATTAAGTGCTCCATCCAGTACCATTCTGTTATCTTGAATATCCAAACTCAAAATTTCAAATCCTCACTGTTGTCTGAGAAAATATAAACATGGAACGCACAATTTGGGATGCAGACTCTGTGCGTCGAGTTGAAACACGTTCCTGCCGAGTACACTTCACTACTCCAAAGGAGTGGAGTAAGATCGGAACGGCAATCATATTCATATTAGCGACTTTGTTCTTTCTGGATGGTATCTAATGAAGAATCTGTCAAAGTTTGTGCTGATACCGCGTTTAACACTTGTGAGTGGTTCCACTCCAAAGCAAAACATCTGCATGTCTCTCCCACATTCAGATGATATAGAATGTTTTCGTCTATGAGCTGCACATCATTTTTGAAATCCTCGCATCGTCCTTTTCTGTCTATTTCGAATTCCAAACCGATAGCATGCATTTACTCTTCCACCACACTTTATGAGCAAATGGACTATTAATTATATAAATATCAACTGTTTTTCTAAACACTTCTTTGGAAGACTCAAACCATTACTTATATTACATGGAAGCTAACAATACTTGTTGCAGGTTTATAAAAAGTCGTCTCGACATTCGAACATGCAATTATTGTGCCAATATCGTCCGGGATTCCTGCGAATTTAGTCTCGCTCGTTTTGGATAACTGTCAGAAACAAAAACTCTGCTTGCATGACGCGATCGGCTGCATCTGAGATGTGCTAAATTGAAAGCGTCTATATTCTCGTCGGTCTCATGTCCAGGTGTCGAACTGTCTCTATCTATAGAGTCGTCCCGTTCATCACTGAATTTTTGCAGGTTGAAGGCGGCGCGGGAGAGTATCTGATACGGCTTCAATGTAATAATTTTAAATAAATTGAGTTTGAAAATACATTTTCAGTAGCCATTTTCAGATTTCGCACGTCACGCTTCTTCACCAAGACTACTATTGCAACGAATTGTTGCAACGAATCATCCCACGTGTGTCATAAATACCCGATGCGATCAAACACTTTTATAGTGCATCTTTTTCTCCCTCAAGTAAAAGGCATTCTTGTGTGGATGAAAGTTCGCAATAGATACATCAAAAAAACACTCACAAATATAAGTCCAATTTTTGTAATTGATGACGTATTATCATCGTAATACATTATACCGTTTGATGTTGTTTATCGTAAAGTCTTTGCAATTAATTTATTTTGTAAGCTTACCTAAGGAACTATGGAATTAGTTTTTAATGGTTTTCAATTCAAGGAGTTGAAAATTTAACAGTTCACCTTGTCCCAACATGAATTTTTCAATATCTGAAAAATTCGTTTTTTACTGTAATTTTAGAGAGCACTTGAATTTTTGGAGACTTTTTGACTTTTTACACATATTTAACACATTTAATTGGTAAAATCCTCTCCCCACGTGGACATCCGGTTCACCCCGGCCTCCATCCGGCTTAAATGAGAGTGATGTTTCTCTTCAACACTTATAAACTTTTCACAAAAATGTTTATTTTAATGGTGGCACGTTCTATGACGGCGGACATTCACAAACTGAGTTTCATCTCCAACAATGGATACCTTCATCTACATTATTGCAATTTGTATTTTTATCATAATCTGTACACTATCAATAAACAAACAAAGAATCAAATAGTTTCGCCTTATAATATTAATTTATTCAATAACACGGATAAAACTGCATTCGTCAGCTACTTGTTTTTTTTTTTTTCAAAATTTTCATCCCCCGATAAAAATAGTACAAACCCTTCCCAACATTTCGATTTCCTTTAACTTTGTTCATCTGTATATTTTATCTTTTCTAACCCTCCCGTAAGTTTCTTCATGTCATAAATCATTTCAAGTATTTGATCTCTTGTAATAGAAAATAACTGTCGATTTGTAATCCAATAAATAACTCAATAATATTGGAATAATATGTGTGCTTAAACAGGTGTGTACAAGATAAAACACAAATAATTCGGTAATTTGTCGCTATAAATCAATCGTTATTATTACCTAATTTGTTAATTACGAAATAACTAATTATATGATGTAAACCATATAAACTCTCCTCATATCAGGTGAACTGATTCTGTGATGTAACTTAATAGTTACGTATGAGGAAATGTAACAGTATTGCTAGCGTAAAATATAAAAGAAGGCGCGGACCTTTGATCTTTTCTCTCAGTGAAACAAAAGTCATCAGTTAAAAAAGTATCTGGAATGTAATGCGCTCAAATATAGTTTTGCCCACAGTTAACCTGAAGTCATTTTATTTGTACGGTGCTATTCGTTAGTAGATTGTTCATTAGTTCTTTACGCGATTCCCCATTTTTGTTTCGAGGTGGACCAATATTTATACATTTCTACCCGAATCTTCACCCCTTTGCGGACAGGGGGCAACATTAATGGGACTAAAATTACCTGATATATTGTTTGAAATGATCTTCATTATGTGATGGAATTGGCCGATACTTGATGGAAATCTAAAATTTATTTCAGTAACCCTTTTTTGTGAGATTTTTAGTTAAAAGTTTCAAAAACCGGAACACGTGTTTCACTATGCAATAGCTGCCTCAGGCGTGTTATAATAGTATAATTACATTCTAGGAAGCTATATGTGTTTCTCCATACAATAACTTCATCAGGCATGTTTTACTAGTATGTACACTGTTATGTAAGCTATTACTATACTATACAGTAGCTTCTTCAAGCGTGTTCATACTAGGTGAAGAAGCTATTCATTTCGCTTCAGTAACGAAAACAAAATGTATTGTATAGTGCTACCTCACAGTGACTCTTTACATGGGTTTGCTTTCACTCTGAAGGTGGCAATGGGTAAATACTATTCGATTCACTCGCTAGTGAAAGAGTCAGTTTTTCACCCAATATAGCCACTTTTTCAGTTTTTGCGATTAACTCAGAAATTGAAAATTATATTGAACTAGTCATATAGCTTAGAAGAAAACAAAGAAAATTAGACTAAATACAACGGGGTAATAGCTTGTTCTCAACCGTCAAACGCTCAAAAGTACTTGTAATATGCTCTGAAGAGATATGAGCTCGATTTGAATTTGAACAGAACCTGAAGTTTTAAATTTGTCCACTCCCTGTTTAACGTACGTATTTATAGCTCACGTTTTAGTCTGAATGATTTGTGTTCAAAATTCTTGCAGTAGTTTTGGTATATCCTTTATTCTTAGAGTATATTGTAACAAAAGACGGAGTGATAGTGGCCAACTATTTCTTTTTTGTTCAGCTATAGTACCAGAAAACATAACACTGTTCACCCATTCAGCATTGTCTGGTAAGAAGCCGTATTACCAGTCTCAGGCTCACCGTAAAACTTGGCCATAGACTAATAATTTTTTTGGCGTGTCTTTATCCTGGTATTTATTTATTCATTTGTATCCAAGTGAGTAGTGTAATACTTTTATAGTATTGTGATTTGTGAAGTTCAGATTTTGTCTAATAAACATTCGATTTGACAATTTGTCAATATGTTGAATATGTTTGGGAAACGATAAAATACTGTTGTAAGTTACTCCAAAATCTCTAACCTCAGAATATCTTTGGAGCGCTCCCCCATCTATCATTTATTCGAAAATAACATGATACTTCAAACGAGTTATTGTGATGATGCTACATTTGTTAATATTGAATTTCAATTTGTTAGTGATGCTCCATTCATAAATACTGTCGATGTTCCTTCACAAATCAACACAATCCCTAACTGTTCGTATCTGTTAACATATTTTCAGACCATAGGCAGAAAGCAAACATTCAGAAAATTTCAAAATAGAAGGGAGATCATTTATGAATAGAACAAATAATATGGGTCCAAGGTTAGATCCTTGAGGAACATTCTACCTGATGGGTTACCATTGTGTTTAAACAGAAGTATCTATTTTGTAAATAACTTTTCAATAATTTGAAATAAATCTCAGAAAATCCAATTTTATATAGTTTATATAACAAAACATTGTGGTCTACTTTATCAAAAGCTTTTCTGAAATCCGTGAATACAGTATCGAGTTGACTCTTTAATTCTAGTGTATTTCATGCGTAACTAGTAAAAATCAATACATTAGTATTACTTGATTTATTGTTAACAAACCGGTGCTGTTCTTCTGTGATAGATATATATTTTTGCGTAGTAAAATATTCGTTTACAGATAATTAGCTCAAATAACAGATGATGTCTTAGTTGATCAGGTTTCAATTCTGTTTATTGTCTCATTCGTATGGCTTTTTTTAGATACCAGTGAAATGTTTCAATCAATCAATCAGTTTCCTTCTCAATTATTTTTTTTGTGGCCCAGAACCCACATCAAAATCGCTAGATTTTTTCTGGCAGGTGTACTGCCTGAAATAATTTAAATTCACAATTAAAAGACTTCATATGGAGTATAGAACCTTACCACTTTTATTTGTAACTGACTTTACTGCAGTTTCGTCCTATATGGACATTTTCAAACTTATACAAATTGTATAAGTTTGATAAAAGTGGTATACGGACATTTTCAAACGTATACAAATTGTATAAGTTTTAAAATGTCTGTATAGGACGAAACTGCAGTAACGTCAGTTACAAATAAAAGTGATAAAAACATAGAAAATTTTCATTTCTCTTTTCGTTTAGATTTTCATTTATTTTTTTAACACTCAGTGTACGTAAGTAAGCACTCCGAATACATTCAATCGTCTCATTCAACAGCATCATAATCTGATTCTTGGCATGTCCTTTTCATACTTCCGAGCCACATTCAAAAAGATATGATCAGTTATATTTTCTGAAAGCAATGAAGCAAGAATCTTTTTGCATACAAAAGGCCATTCCAGCCGTTTTCATGTAATATTCAACATCTGCACCATGTGCACTCTAACCCTTGCGCAAAATGTGAAAAGATTAAATAATTAGGCTAGCGGGCTGTTGAATAGCCATTGATAATATTTCTGGTGAAAAGATTTACGCCAGGGGAGTTTTGTGCTTTCATGATAGATTCGTTCATTGTTATTATTTGAATATCTCTCCAAACGTGCAACCTATGAATCTGCGAATCATGTTTATGCGGTATATGACTATATTTATTGCATAAATATTTTCCTGTCATACAATTTAGAGGAAAAAGTTAATGAAAATACACGAGTCACCAGCACTACTGCTACAAAAATAGATAATCTGTTTAAACGACTTGATCGTGGAAGTAATTGAACCGCATATGTCGGACCATAAAGGCATTTTTTCTCTATTGCAGCAAGTTCCATATGTAACATGGTAAACAACAGTTCATAGAATGCGTGGATAATGTAAATTGGGAAATATTTTACGAAATAAACAATCCTGACGAGTCTGCAAACTTCCTGGTGAACACGTTATCAACATTGTGTAATAAATGTTTTGTCGAAAAAATTATAAAAATATTCAAGCAGGATAACCAAAGAGTTTGTTTTCGATAATCATGTGCAACAATTAAAACGCATCTTGGTTGCTGTTCATGTAATAGCTTGTTCAACTAGGAATAATGAAGATTTTCATGTATATAACACTTTGAAAAATGACTACAAAAATTAAATTAAATAAGGAAAATTGAATGCAAATAGTAAACGACTCCTAACTGCAGATAACACAAAAAACAGCATGAGACATAATCAATGAAAATAGAATTAATAAAAATTGTGAATTGACAGCTGTTGATTTCACGGAATACTTCTCTGATGTTATAAATAATTTAATGAATTACTTTAACAATGTATACAAAGCAAAGTTTTCAACATTTTTGAATAAAGCACCTAATGCAAATCAAATTTTTTTTATTCCGAGTCTGTGATATAGAAATTAAAACCAGAATATCACATTTAAAAAATAAGAAATCTAAAGATAATTACAACCTCAATAGTGAGGTTCTGAAAATGGTAGATAATTCACTTGCCTCTATTGCACATTTGATAAACACATGTATCCAGAGCGAAATTTATCCTCAAATATTTAAAATAGCTCTATTTACTCATATTCATAAGAAAGGTGAATTCAACGACACAGACAGTTACAGGCCTATTTCCATTATACCTGATGCCTCAAAAATATTTGAAATTGTAGTAAAAAATAAATTATTAGAATATTTTGAGAAAAAGAACTCATTAAGCAATGCTCAATTTGGTTACAGACAGAGGAGATCTACTATCGGTGCAACCTGCGAAATGTATAAAAATATTCTAGAAGCTTTTGACATGTTTGATACGGTGGACCATGGTGTATTATTACAAAAATTAGAATATTATGTCATCAGAGGAAAAGCTCTAAATCTATTGACATTTCACCTCGCAAGTCGCCAGCAACGTCTTGAATTCAACGGCGACATATCGAAACCTTTGAAGGTCAAACATGGAGTACCACAGGGTTCAGTCCTGGGTCCTGTATTATTTATTATTTACATTAATGATATGACTTTCAACGTAATGAATGTGTCTCTTATAATGTACGCTGATGATGCAACTTTCTTGTTGAGTGACACTACGCCTCACAATCTACTTTCTAACGCTAATGCATCTGAAACCTTTTCAGCAAACTGGTCTAGAAGCAATTATCTCACTATAAATGATGATAGAACCAAAACGTTAGATTTCTCAACAAAGAATAATATAAAAAATAATGAACCAGTCAAGCTTCTCGGAGTGTGTTTTGATTCATCTCTGAATTTCTTTTCGGATATTCACAAATTATCAAATCGATTATCCACGTTGTTATTATGTTGCTAAGACAACTTAGCAACATAATAACAACGGATTGCTTAAGAGGATCTTAATTTTCACAGCATAATGACATACGGACTAATAGTTTGGGGTTCATTATGTCATCCAGATATAATATTTAAACTACAAAAAAAGTAGTAGGAATTATGGCACAGGCTGAATACGACGATCATTGTGAACCTCTTTTTAAAAATCTCCGTATTTTAACTCTGCAATCTTCCTTCATATATGAATGTCTGTGTTATGTTAAAAATTTAATAGGTGAAAATAAATTTACTAAGCACTATCATGATACCAGGCCTAACAAATGTTAGGCCACATAATAAGATTAGGTAAATCGCAAAACTCTTATTTATTTATATGGTAACGTGTTACCCTATGAGTTTCAGACTTTATACATGAGTATGAACCCTTTTAAAGTGAAAATTAAGAATATTCTTTTACAGAATGCCTCTTACACATTCGAAGAATATTTTAATCATTTTATTCAACAATATTTATGTATTTATTTGACTGTATTGTGTTCCACTGATTTTAATTTGTATACTATTTATCTATACAACAATATTCTGCAATTTGATACTTTTGTATTTTTTTGCTCCCAAGCTTTTTTCCAAATTTTTGTGAAACTCTCGTATTCACTGAAAATCACTGGTTCTCATGATATTTCTCTAAATATTTCAACCCTAATGTTGTGAAGTCACCTAACGTGGTAGAACTTGATCTGGATCGAAATAACGTGATTATCTTAAAACAATATTTCAGATGTATGGTGTCTGCACAGTGGGATTATAATCCATTCACGTCGACGGTCTGCCTGAATTTCGGTTTTTACCGACTCCGCCTTCACACAAAAAACGAAAATGTTGTATGATGTGAGACATAATTGAATCAATATAGTACCGGGCACGTAAATCAGTAGCCGATATCGTCACGTGTTTTTTTGAGCGTACCAAACAACATATATCATGGAATATCTTGCGTAGGATGAATCCACAATAAGCACTTTTTCCGAATCCTAGAACTGCAACACTACATGATAGGCGTTTCACCCATCAAGTTTCTCATGAGAGTTACCGCAAATTGTATTAGGATTGATTCTTAAAATGATAGGCAATGGACTGTTTAGAATGGGACCTTTATTATCATTCATCTGTCCATGCCGAACTTTGAAAACTTTCGGAAGCATCGAGGTATCTAGTGTCATGTACCTAAACAATTCCAGTCAGTTTCTATTTATTATTTGGCTGTTGAGAGACACTATATCTCCGGATCCAAGATGTGCTGTGTGTTCTTTGAAACGGGGTTCGATGGCTCTCTTAGTCTGACCAATATATTCTTTCTCAATTTACGTGTCCTAATCAACTTGTCTTGTATTTTTGGAGGATACTTCATATCCTGAAGCCGTCGACGTGGTTGGTGAAATGTGATTCGAGTAGTGTAATGCAGTTCTGGTGTTTGAAAAAAAAGTGCTCGTTTTGAACATATATTATTGTTGGATTTTCGCATGAAAGTTTCTGAAGCCGAAACACGTGTTACATTGAACGTAGCTTCCCAATGAAAATTTTTCACGATGAATATTTTCGAAATGGGTGGAAACAGAGAAAATCTCCTATAGCTCACCCCTTTTCTCCTCTCTTACCCCTGTTCCCAGGCAACTCTTTTGTCGGGTAACGTACCATGTAACGGATCTTCCGACAGGGACTTTTGAACTTTGACTTTCAAATCAGTTGTCATTTATTCTGACTGTTTTACCAAACCACCGTGGATGGATATAGCATTCAACAATACGTGCAAATAATGAAATTGTTTTTTCAAATTGAGTGTTCTGTTCGGGCAACGTACCGCGCTCATTTCACGCCCATTTAACCGTTGCCATAATCGTCCTACCGAGAGGACATTCGCAATTTGGTGGATGAATTCGAGTCCACCGGTGCAGTAGAAGATCGACCAGCACCTTTAGGTCGACGATCTGTCGAAATCATGGCCGCTGTCTGTGAGAGTGTGAAGCAGATTCCGAGGTAGAAAATTTCGCGTCGCTCACAAACACTCTGTCTTTCTCAGACCACAGCCTGGCGAACTTCGCGTCTTGACTTGAGCCTATATCCATAAAGAAAACAAAGGATCCAGGAAGGTGAACGACCATAGACAAAGAGATTTATTCGCTGAATGGGCTCTGGAGCAGCTACTGACCCTGATTTTCACTTCACCGAAAAATCATCTATAGTGATGTGGCCCACGACCTGAGAAAAGCGAACGACAGGCGCTTTGATAAGCCAAGGTCTCCAATGTTATTGAAGAAGACCCCATGCATTGGCTTATCCTTGTGTTTCCGCAGAA
>WOGN01005050.1:0-13545 GCA_015342105.1 Leptinotarsa texana | reverse complement strand
TTCGAAAAGTGCAAAGTATGCTTTTCTAGCAGAGTGATAGTCTAAAGAGTTATAGATAGACCTTATCCCATAACAACTTGAGGATAATTTTTTGCAAAGTATACTAATATGCTTTCTAAATTTTAGATCAATGTTGTGTTCTTCGAGAATTATATGGTCCAGGTTACATTTAAAGGACATTATATTAATGAAAAGAGAATTGAAAATTTCTATGTTTATATTAGTTATTATAGTAGTATTTGATATATTGAAAGATAATAAATTGGCACCACACCATTGTTTAACTTTCCCTATATCCTGCTCTACCCTAATTTTTAGTGCATCAGTGCTTCTTCCATACCAAAGTATAGACGTGTCGTCAGCAAAACTTGTGAATTTGCCTTCAATCAATATAATATATAATAAAGTTCAACAGCAAAGGGCAGTATTTGGATTTAAATGAATTCGTATTCACTGAGATATTACAGTTTAAATTAGACTCATAAAAACGGACAAAACTTTCGAAATAACCTAATGAAATAGCAAGTAGCATCTCCATATTTCCTGAAAAACTCTCGAAGTCCAATCTAGGGTTCTGAAAATTCAAATCAAAACTTTTTATTACAGAAACCGTCCAATTATTCAATTCGCAATTTCATTCACGGAAGTTCGACTCTCTTGTTGACGTTCACATGTTTGATCGATAGTTTGTAAACAACCGTTCTTGGATCTAAAATGGTGAGTAGAAATTTTCTAGAATGTATATTTCAAATACCAATTCGAATCACTCATTTTCATTTCACTTTCAAAATGCTTGTAACAAAATGTGCTGTAAAGGTCTTTAAATAATCTTAGACTTACTGCAGCTGGAATATAGTTTTTGAAGTAGTTTTTTTTCCATTATCCCGTTGAAAATACTTCATCAGACAACGCAATTTTAAATAATAGGGTAGTGTGCATAGTACAATAGATATGAGGTTATATGTGAAACCAATTTTAGTTCGTTGCTAGGACTTTAAGAATCGTTTTGCTGCTATTTCAATGAAACCTAAGAATATGATCAAGCTTCACATTTGATATACACTGTCCGTCCACAGTACAAATGGGGTGTTCCATCGCGAGTGGCGGACAGTGTATATCACTTTGGCCAACTCCATTCAGGAGGTAGGTGCATTTTGAGCATTTCCATCAGTCCTGAGAGTTTCATCGTTCCACCTCGAATATTACGGAAGATACGGAGGTGTTTCCATAAGAAGTAAGACAAATTCGGATTTTTCAGGACTGAATTTTTTTCAGGAAAAGTGTATTCGTAGTAAGTTGGTAGTCTTGATCACGAATCTGAAGGAATTTTGAGCCTATTTTGCCCCCTAATATGTTTTACCGTAAAAATGGGGTGTTCCATCGCGAGTGGTGGACATTGTATATCACTTTGGCCAACCCCATTCAGGTGGTAGGTGCATTTTGAGCATTTCCATCAGTCCAAAGAGTTTCATCGTTCTACCTCGAATATTACGGAAGATACGGGGGTGTTTCGATAAGAAGTGAGACACACTGTATAAATATATTCCCAAAAATAGTTCAGGGTCCAATCTGACGTAGAGATATCCTTACTTGGAAATGACAAAAGTATGGTCCACCAAAACACCATCATTTCTGCATTTTTATTTCGTTATTCAATATTTGTAATTAATTTCAGTTTTAATTGCATGTGAATTCATAATGTGTTATGTCAGTAGCTGTATCATCATGAATAATACTTTGAGAAAAAAAAAGAAGAAAGTTACAGGTTTTGACGAGCAATATCATCATTGACACAAATTTATAGAATGTTATCAGTAGGGTTGAGAAAAACTGACAAACTGTAGATTTCAACATAGCGGTTGTCGTCTCTATGACTATTTGTATATGTCAAATACGATCTTCTTGAAAATTGGGGTGAAACTATTTCTATCATCATCAAATCAGGATACCGAGGAGACAGATATATTTCAAATCCTCTTTCAGAGCAGATTGTGAGATGTTTCAAAATGCAACATTAATCTAGAGTAAATGCTAATAGAAGTAGTTCAGTTATAAAATATTCGATATTGTATCTTGAAATATATGATGAAAAACCAAGTTTCAACATTTCAATGTGACGCTGAGAACAGATATCACAAAAATAAGAAGCTCTTGACAATTGTTACCTCAATTCAATAATTAATAATGCACCTGTAAACTAATTTATTCAGTTAGATTTATCACAGCAACCAAAGAGATAATGAATCGTGACCGAATCTTTCATGTCTGAATCGAATATTAATGGAGTTCATAATTGTCGTTGAAGTTTCAACAAGCACAACATTTGAAGGTGGAATTTTTCCTAGTATAACATTTCTTTTTCTGATATTAACTTATAATCCACAGAAAATTAGTTTGAATTATGAAATAAGTCGGGTAAAATTAGTTTCTGGAAAGCGTCCAACTGTTTTGGAGTAGGCAGAGCAAATAAATAACAATACAGCGTGTTCAGATGAAATTGTTTTAATGTTTCTATTCGACAGTATACTTTTTGTTTTACGATTCCGCGATAATTCATAATATGAATTGAAAGAAATTCTCGAACTGAGAAGTCAACAATACAGAAGGTTCGATTGTGTAGTAATTTCAGTTGAATTTCACATATATATGAACTACAAAGCGATTATCACTCTAAAATAATTCAAATAGTCAATGATAATTTCTGTGTACGTCAATCTAATATCATGGCACCACATTCACGTCACTAAATAATGATTCATTTCGAATCTTCAAACTCATCTAGAAAGAAGATTTGAATTGTTTACTTTTTATTGGAGTTCTAAATATATTGAAGAGCAAGTGTATTGATATAAATCTAAAAGATGTTTTTATTGGATGATGGGCCGAGCGTTCGGACAAAATAAGTACAAATGCACGGAGTCATCAGCAAAAGTCAGCCGCACATTTATGATTTCGGTTAATAGATCTTGTGTTTACAAGAATACTACTAAAGTTACCACAAAGGCAGCTATAGCTACCTGCGTGACATTTGGGTCCAGGAAATCATACAGACCTATGAGATAATTTTATTAGATATAGCACTCAAAAAAAGCAAACCATAGACAGTTGTTTCGAACTTTCGGTCCATCATCAGAATGTTGAAGCCAAGTGAGAAGATGGACAACACTTGGTTGCCAAAATAAGTACAAATGCACGGAGCCATCATCAGAAGTCAGCCGCACATTTGTGATTTCGGTTAATAGATCTTGTGTTTACAAGAATTATACTAAAAATATCACAGATGCAGCTATAGCTACCTGCATGACATTTGGGTACAGGAAATCATACAGCCATGAAGAATATCGAGTGTCATTTTATCAGACATATCACTCAAAGAAGGACTACCGTGGTTGCGGTCAATAGATCTTGTGTTTACAAGTATGCTACTATGAATGGAGATACAAAAGTAAGGTCTACAGATTTTAATTATATGCTGATATGGCTTGAAAAAATCATGAAACGTGCACTGATGGACAGCCTTTTCTATTGTCAACTTTAGAGAAAAGGAATCGGAGAAAAAGATCACAGTATATATTTAAAATGATGGAAAAAAAAGTGATTCAAGTTATTGATGTGAGCTAACTCCATGTAGCGTACCACAAGGTATTGCTCTTCGCCCAGTTCTGTCTTACTTCTTTATCAACACTAAATTCCAACTGAATTCTAATAGCACGTCAAACTATTGCTAGGTATTTAAATAAGGCGAATTATAAAATTCTTTGGAAACAAATCTATGGAAAATACTTTTCGATAATTAAGTAAACATCATTTTTATTGTCATGGAAAAGGAGTAGAGTTTCCAAATTCCACTTATCATGTGCGAAACAGATTCAGTTCTCAGAAACAATGGGTATTGTGCTTCTGCCAATATGGAAATAAAGTTTGGTAACTTCAGCTACAATAAATCAAAGTCAACATTCTTTTAAATTTGTATTCTCATGCAGGAAGCATGAAATTGCTCAAAATTAATCATCACTCAATCTTCAAAAAAACTTTCAGCACTGAATTAATCATTCAGAATAAAAAAACCGTTATTACCTCTTAATAATTCTAAAACGTCAGATTTTCATTTTCTCATCTGAAAACTATTTTCTTATAAACTGTAGCTCATATAGCTATAGCTTATAAACTATATCTCATGAGTAAAACGCTAAAAGCTCTAGAAAAATTCACTGTAAAATAATTCCTAAGCACAAGCCAGTTTCAAATCAACGCCTCAATGATTCTGATGGAGAATTTCAGAGAATTCGTTACATATGTTTTGTTTAAAATTCGCTTCAAAGTAAAGGTATGAGTAAGGTTTTATTAATATACAACTAGAACTCATCGCATTGACAGGTTTATCATCTCAATTTTCCGGTATATTTGACGCTAAACATGTGGAACGCATGATTGACATATATTTTGATGAAAACATCAGCATCACGATGTTAAAACTGAAATACCATGCGGTGGATAATTGTGTGTATTACAACCGTGGAATTATGAAAAAAATAGGTTTCATTTGGGATCAGCAAGACAAGATTTTTGTAACGACAACACTTCGAAAATACAAACCATGAAATTATAAAACGACAACAAAAATTAATTGGCGTTCCTGGGCGACTTCATTGAATACAGTGGCGCATTTGCTTTTTCAGCTGCAGGAAAACCCGGAAAAACCTGCAGCACCCCATCATCTGAAGATCTTGATCTGCCAATATCCTCTCATAAAACAAAATGTAGGGTATCTCCGAGGCTCCACTAAATTCAATGCATCGCCAGAACACTTAGTGACACAACTATCGTCAAACTTAAACCACCCCGTTTCGTCTTTGACCAAGGCGTAATAATGACCAGATTTAACGCCAGAACCACAGTGAACAATGACTGCCTGAGATTATAATGGTCTGCTAGATAAAATTTGAATTAGCCTGCTGAATAGCCTGGCCTAGAATTTTTATAAGACATACTCAGAATAGGAGGAAAAAATCTATAAAAATTATTCGATAACTGAAAGCATAAATAGAGTGCTAGGGGATGATTTATTTCGAAGTATTGCCCTTCCATAGTTGGGTTTGTTCCATTTTCCTAACTTTTCTGTTAACGAGGTTATATAGCTTTTTAACTAAATTTGGGACACCCAGTTTGAATTGAATAAGTGAGTACACCACTCACTTTATTCTCAATAAGAACATTATTTTTTTTTTAATTTTCATAAAGTTCAAAGGTGCATGGTTTTTAAGGCGATTGATAAATTTGAAAAAGTGTTTGGGAGCATGTGATATCACAGTGACTACGTGATGAATATTGAAGTTTTGGAATTAAATTGGAAACAAAAATTAAAATGTATGTTTCTAGATGAATTAGGTACTTCTGTTAAAAATGTTTTAAATATTTTAGGTTAAATAAGTTTGAAACACTCGGGACCAACCCATATTCCGTTTACATGTGAACGTTTCAAATTAAAGTTCTCTAAGCCTTTCATACATTCCTTTACACACCATTTGAAATGAAAGCATTTTCTTCATAATAGGTAGGAATGCAGATAATTAGAATTAGAATTTTAGCTAACATGTTGGTTATTTGTGTTGTAATTATTAGGTAGATACATACCTCCATTAATTTTCTCAACCCAACAGTCTTTGTTCGTCGAAAGATTTTTCGTTATTGTTCAAATTTTATTTCATTTACACGTTTATGCACTTCTTTTTGAACATATATGTATTATTACTATAAGGAAAGTAAGTTATCGTAAAACCAACCACAAAATTTCTTATCAAATCAAAATGAAAGCAGTATTCATTAATAAGTGAATCACCCTATAGATACTACCACAAAAACTCATTTGTAGATGATTGCATTTTATAACCTTCAGTTCAGTATTAAGGAAGGGATTCAAAACTGTACTCGTCTCTAAATATAAATATACAAATGAAAAAAAAAGTTATTTAGCCAGTTGAAATATTTGAATAGGGCGCCTAAAAATCAAGGCCTGCATGATTAATATGATTCACACAGGTGTCCAGATAGAGAAGCGGAATCGGTCTTGAACTCGTATTACATCACATCTCCCTCCCCTCCCGCAAAAGAAGTCTCTTACATCAAACATAAACATTTTAGCAGCGCGTTCAGTAGTTCAAATATCCAATTACCTGGCAATAAAAATAATTCCATTGTAGTTGGCAACCCCCGTTGCGCGAATGGCACAGCCCTACGCCATATTTAAAATACACTTTTCGAGCAAGCGACACCCCGCCTACATGGCACGAAATACGAAAGTCAGTTTACGCAACCCTCTGCTTAAATTAACAAATTTAAATATAACCAGAGTTAAATAGACATGCAAGTGACGATAAGTAGAAAATGTGGGTGAATTAGTTCATGCTGCGGGTACTCGATGAGGGTTTTCCTATTGATTTAGAGAAATATATTGATTCGGAATGCCAGGGTAAAACGAGTCGACGACCCTAGTCTGAATAAAATCGAACGTTTATGACTTATGACACGCCAGTTCGACCCTGAATTCAAGAAAAAGGTAAACAAAAGCCAAAGTAATTCACTCGTGCATTACCTTTTCTAAGTGTCACCATAGAAACAAAAGGGTTAAATCCCCAAACAGGATAACTAAAACACCACAACACTTCAAGACGCCATGTCAGCAAATATTCTGTCTCTGTTGGGTTCGGAAATTATCGGGGTAGCTCGGGGTACAAAGAACCGCGAAGTCTTTGAATGTTTTTAGCGCAACAATCGCGTTTTTCCCTTGTGATACCCGCGGATATAATAAAGGCACCGTTATACATACCTTCCTGTACAAATTATTTCACACGGTTTGTGGTTAGATCAAATTATCTAGAGAGTCGCGAGCAATGTTTTCTGTGGAGAAATCCATTCAAATCGAAATCTAATTGGGGTCCAAAAAAAAGCAGCTGAGATACGGTTTTATTGTAAGGAAAGAATTCCGTCGACGTAATTTAAATTCAAAAGTAGGTGTGTTAAATATAGTCCCATGTGGCGAATAAAATAAGAATCGGAGTGGGTATTATTTTAAATTCTAATCTGGTGGCTTATGTCATGCGCGTGGATGAGGGTGTGCGCGAATCGCTTATATTCTAAAACACTTACGCAATAGATCGTCCTTGTAATTTAGCAAACAAGCTGTGTGCTTGACGTCTCACAATTGTTTACTCGAGGCACATGTAGAACACACCACCAAAGTTGACAGGTCACTGTTGAAGTAGCCAGAGCGAGAGTCCAAAAGGGTGCGGGATGACTACAAACAACTGACAGTGGTGTACACCCTTCAAGTAACTAAATGGAACTCGCTAGCCCCGCGCGCAACTATGGCTGAGAATACCACCACCACACGGTCGCGGTGACCTTGGGAGTTGTGGATGCCCAAACGATCAGATGCTTACTGGATGTACAGAACGTTCGGCCGTGATTTGAACGTGTCTGTCCGACTGGATTTTAGCTCTTGCATCGAGGGCTCGAACAGCGGCCCAAATTTACAGCGCTGGGTGTGTTGCCAGCGATCGCGACCGAGAATCGACAGGGTGATTGCACCGAAACGGGGATACACGTGCATTCTAATGTGGGGTGGTTGACCCCCCAGAAAAAGAGGACGACTTTTTGACTCTTCGTAACACTTTTTAAGGAATGCTGCCCGTATATGCTGCTCGGATACAATGGTATAGGGGTGGGTGGGAATGAGATAACCCAACTTGTCGAGTCAAGTATAAGATCATCGAATATCCGATTACCTTTAAAATGTTTTGTTTTTCGTGGGTAATGAAAGGCTGCGGTCGGTAATGAATTTTGGGTTCATGATTCAAATATTTTCATATCTTCTTTCAATAATATCAACCGTATATCGAAATTATTTCGGAAGACGAAAATTTAATTTAAAACATATTAATATTATGATAATATTCCTATAAGTAATATATATACTTTCCAGTCTCAATTCGAAGGGACGTAAAGAAACAATTATCAAGGATTAGGTATTGAGTGAGCAAAGTTATGTTACATAGTTATAAATGAAAATTTGCAGTCAGAGATATTTTTTATTAAAATCAGTTTCATGAAAAAAATGTACCTAGGACAGGAAGATATGTTACTCCAAAATTCAGTTAGTACTTCATTTGGTAGGAAATGATTAAATCATAAGTCGTCAGGAGAATACAATGAAATATCGAGAAAATGAGTATTTCGAAATAAAATTCGAAATGTTTATCTCCCACTCATCTGGCAAATGGCTAATTTTATAATATTTTAATTGAGGGAAACGATCCCCAATAATAATGAGATATTGCAAAGAATTTTTGTTTCACAAAACTCATTTTTTCGATACTACTTTTTTTATTTCATTCGTTTTAATGGACCATAATTAAACTTTTAGAAAATCTGTCGCCGAAATAAATTATGATTTTGTTAAAGCCTAGCTATATGTATAGAACCTATATAGTACCTATTCTCAAATTCTGTAACTCCATCAGTAAAAAAGAATTATATTTCAATTCCATGTTCTTTTCTGCTCTGAGCTTTCAATAACCATGAACTCTATACGCCTACAAAGAATGACTTTATTTTGAAGATATCAAAAAGTTCGTGGGCAGCTAGATATAATAATAATGTTCATTATTGCAAGAGAAATTTAAGTTAGATTTTATAGATCTAATCTGTTTCTTTGTCCAAATCGTGGAATCTCTGATGATGATAACAGATTGTCGAAAGCTTGAAATCTATGTTATGATAGTACACTGATGTGTTGGCCTGCTGCACACCCAAATATTGTTTCACTCACTCACCGGTAGACAGAGTTTCAGCCTGTTCGGCATCATCAGTATCGTTTCAGCCTGTTCGGTATCATCAGTATCATTTCTAAAAACATGTGGATTCGGTTTCCGATGGAATTCCAGGTTAGCTTCCCAAATTTCTGATACTGCAGTTGTCGGTTGATTGGTCAAACCACCATTAAAAGTTGGCAAGTTGACTTGGGTGTCACACCAATAAGTTGTTCCACTTATGTCTCGCTTGAGTTTACGCAGTTCTTTTTATTAAGTACCTACTTTTCTTGGTTATTCACATTTTGTTTTCAATTGAGGACCAACTGCCTCGTACTGACGATGCCCAACAGGCCGAAACAGCTATCTACTGGTGGCTCTTAAATTGAAATCAGTATGGGAATGTTAAGAAAAGTACTCAATTATTTTTCTATGCTTTGTATCACGTTTAAAAAGTGGTAAGAAACAAAGAAACCTTTATTTCTCTTTTTTAATGCAATGGCTACATTCATCAATTTATAGTATTTTTATTATTTTTGGGTTTTCAAGACCTCCAAAGTTTTATAAAATGACAGTGTAACACTTTAATACCTATTGTTTTCCCTACGAAACACTGAAACATCTTTTGTTTTTAACCACTTTTATTTGTAACTAATGTTATTGCAGTTCCGTCCTATTAATATTTTCAAAAAAGTACAATAAACTGAAAATAAATCATAATGCTAGCCTTTGTATATCTACTGAAGGTAATAATAGAGGTCCTCAACTTAACTGAGTATCTGAAATTTGTTTAACTGTGACAATGTGGATACGCTGATACGTCTTTATAGGACGAAACTGCAGTAACAATAGTTTTGAATAAAAGTGCTAAAAAAACAAAGTTTTATTTCTTATTTTTTATGGTGATCTCCCACCACATAGTAACGGCTACAACTATCAGTTCATTAATAGGTATATTTGAAATAACGAATTTGATAACTGTTATTACTGAAACAATTACTCACATACAAATTATTTCGGCAAGTCTAATGAGTGTTATTTTTGAACCAGATAGACATTTTTCGATAAACAGATAAAAATAAAAACACGAATTTTTAATATTTCTCTCTGAACACAAATTCTTTGGATCTCATTGTCAAGTGTTCATGGTATATTCATTATTCGTTTTAGATAAGAGAGCGGCATCACTGTCGACACCCCTCTTGATAGCTACGAAGTCATCAAAATACCTAGTATCATGTGAATAAACCAATTAGTTCAGTTTTTCTCATAGGCAAATTGTGTCACGTGAACTTATTTGACAGTGCCAAATCAGATAATTCAGATTTGGAAAGAGATTTCCAAATATTTCCAAATAGATATATTTTAATCTAAAAAATACATATTCAAGTAATACTTCGTGACATTTTCACTAAACCGTTTACAAAATACACAAGGCGTGTATGGACACGCCTGAAGAAGCCATTTTATTGCGAAACACGTGTTGCATTTTCTTTCACTCGTTGAATAAACTGGAAAAATATATAATTAAACCATCAAATTATGTTCAAGCCATATTAGACTATGACTATATTCGACTAAGAAAAATATCAATCTGTGCAAGGAAGAAACTATGAAGTATTGTTCTGCAGAAATCCTTTGGCATTCTTTCTCTCTCTCTCTCTCTCTCTCTCTCTCTCGAACGAGAAACGTTTCCCGATTATCTCAGCAACTTCCGCCGATTAATCTGTACAATGAGGTTTCTTCAGAGTGTTGACTAATAATGTATCCATTAATTTTCAATAGTATCTAATAAAAATCAATTTAGAATATAATTTACAGTTATTAGAAATTTCTGTAAGAAATAAATTGCCAAAAGATATAACTTTTCCCTCATAAATATAAAATATTTGCTCGTCTGAGCTGATCACACTCATTGAAAATTATTCGACCATTTTTCAGCTATTTGCAGGTTTTTTCATTCATTTATGAGCATGCAGATAGTAAATCGACTTTACCACTTAACAATAAAAATTGATAATTCAAAGACAAACTTCACATAAAAGTATGTTTCATAAACTACATCTTACGATTGAATTGGTTTAATTGTCCTCTTGAAGATGATCACTTGGTGATCGAAACACGTGTCGAGGTGTTAAAATAACGTTTTGGTGTTGGAATAAAACTCCAGTAATATTTAAACGAAATTATGGTAATCAGTTAACCTAGAAATCACAATTTATCTTATATCTTAGAAGCAAATTCGATGGAAGTGAAATTATGGAAAAATTGAAAACGAAGAGATCACCTGGATATGATAACACCTGGTCATAAGTTCTGAATTGAGTGGTTAATGAGATATGCTTCCACTTACATTCTCACGTTACAAATAACTTGATTCATGGTGTTTTTCAAAGGTTTTGAAATATGGATTAATGAACCACTATATTTTTTAATTAAAAATTAAAATCAGTAATTGTAGATCAATTCTTTATTTTCCAATACCTCAATTATTTTGGAATGATCAAGTACAAAAAATAGACCCACCAAGTTTCATATATTGTTCTAATATCAGTACGACTTTAGATAGGAAGACGTCATATACAATTGTTTATAACCCTATATGCTACTATTTGACATTATCTGACACAATCTGCCTCCAAAACTTATTGAAGAAATTAACTAACTATGACGTTCGTGGAAATAAATACAATCTTTGGTCTAATCACTCACCAGGCGTTGTATAGATTGTTGAGATTGATGGTATCCCACTGTAGTGGGACCACTTCTTCCCACCATTTACAACTACATGAATAGTTTGTTTTCCTCTGAACACAGTCTTGTATACTTTTTCAACTTGATAAAATATGAAACGATTTTTCTAATAAGCTGAAAAACTAGTATTTATAAATCACATCCAATATCAGCGAATTACCAAACCTGCGGGTTGGAACGAAATAATTTCTTCAGCAATATAGGTGAAATACGTTGGTGATACATTCTTAACCTAAACCTTTTCTTCCCTATAATATCATCATCTACAATACCCCTCGAGGAATCGTTACTTACTGCTATTTTCTGTATTGTCATTTTTTCTTTTATGAACCTATCGTATGTGAACTGTTAGTAATATACTCATAGTATGAAGGCAAGGATTCGGGATCTTTCAAGATTATTATCTATATGGAGGTATAATTGACCCTATTCTCTTCCCCCTGGTATATCAGCACGCCTATGAGAATTAAGTCGTACAGTGATCAATTTGAAGGAATTTTGCATATAATAACGTTCCAAATGTGTTCGGGATTGCATTCCAAACAGATATGGGGGCTGATTCATGAAAAGCGGGACACACTGTATGTATTCATAATTCGTCGGTTTCAGCACATTGGAAAATATAGAAAATGCAAAAATTGTGTGCCTAATTGGACTATCAAAATGACACTTGATAAGTTCAGCAACATTTTTAATTCCAAACGAGTATAGTAAGAAACATGAGTCGTTATTTTTATTTGTACCCGTCTGCTTCCTGATTGCGTGAAAATTGACCCGAGCGACTGTGATATAGTGACATATCTGCCACCATATCATGAAGAAGCAGTTAGAATTGCTTATGTGAATCTTCTGTTTATTTGTTGTTGGATTTGTTGAGCTATTTCCAACATTCATACCTATTCAAATGAGCATTATTTATCATTATTATTCAAATAATATTTTCAACAATATCACTTAGTAACTTTCATATTGAAACATTATCCAACAGTTTCGAGTCTTACTATTTTGAATCCAAACGCCTCTCTTTCAAATTTATTGCACACCCCTAGATGAAAAGTCAAGACCCTGAACTGGAGTTAGTTATACCAGCATGTCGTTAAACCATTAGCACAGCGATTATTACCCCAAACGGAAAGTGAATAATTAATGTTTGGCCTCATTCAATAATTATTATTTTATTTTGAAAAGTGTCCACTAGACGTTTGTAATTAACATATTTATTGCTCCTAGTTTTCAGATTATTAGTAGACACACGTAAGTGACGAGATGACATAGACTAGGCAATATGTTGAAAAACATGAAAATATTCTAAAAATTGTTCTAAAAATATGAGCAACGCCTCATTCGATTCGAAATCAGCCCTAGAAAATTCTTTTCGAAGGATTTCACAGAGTGTAGAAAACGAAAATTTTGTTCAATAACATTAAAATTATAAATATTTATGGAATGAAACACACAGAATCTTGAAGACGAGGAGCCGCTGAAAATAACGTTTCTCCAAAATTTTTTTCACAACATTGAATGTTAATTTAAATATTTGAAAAAATCATGATTCATTGAAAACATTTGAAAACGTTGAGAAAAATTGTATCCTCATTTTTCACAAAGTTATGCTTTTGTTAATTAATGAACTATTATCGGATGTCTGCTCTGATAAATAGTTGAATAATACTTTAATTAATGAACCTAAAGAAGTTTCGCCACTTGGAGCTCTTCTGATAGGCATACTCGAGAAGATTATGGAATGAAACTTTATAAATGGTTTTTATTTTGTTTATTATAATACTTTGAAGTGAAAATTTTCATCAAAGAAACGGGAGGTAAATGTTTTGATTTTAGTGTTTTTTTTTACAAATGACAGTAATCAATTGCGGTCGTAATTTTTTTACGTCATTCGTCAACAAATTGTTCAAGAACGAATAAAGCAAATGATAATGGAAAAAATTTCATTTGCAATCTGCAAAAATAATGATTCGAAAAAATT
>WOGN01005049.1:0-13545 GCA_015342105.1 Leptinotarsa texana | reverse complement strand
AGGAAGCGTCCTCAAACTGTCACTCAGCTCGCCAGCTAATCAGAGCGCACGCTTCTACATCTCAGAACATCGTGGCGGGAGATTTGAATTTTCTATTGACATAAATAATTCAAGCAGACAGATAAGCAGGATCAAGCGTGGTACGTGGTCACGTGGTGCGCTTACGTCAGCCCTCCTTCGTATACGTATATCGAAAATTTTTTGAATGGGTGGATTTTTTGAGTTTCGAGTGACACCTCATTAAAACAATTTTAGATTCACTATCAATCGCTGCTTCGCTTTCGATAATCGGGCGTTCAGGAAATATAAAGCTTCAGATACCCCCGTGAATCACAGACTCACAGTTTGATTGGATTAAACTGCTAGCGTACAAACTGAGACAATTGAATAGTCATATTGCTTTCCAAGATCACTTTTCAAGAATTTGCTGACGCGGTTTTTGATTCAACCGACTATAGGTACAATCGACACCAAATTGAATTTCTGAATCTCACTAGTTAGAAATTTCATTGACTGATATGATTCTAATATGACAATATGGAGTAGTGGTTACTCCAAAGTGATGGTGAAACAAACTTTAGCTAGAAGACAACAAGAGCCTCCCGTGGAACAGAAGCCGTCACAACCAATGCTTGCCCTTCCCTACGTTGGAGGATTGTCGAAAAGCAAAAGAAAAATCAAGTCTAACCAAACCTCACGGAAATCAGGCTATCAAACGCAGACTGCGATTCCCAGAATTGCATTCATCGGATACCTTGTGAGTACAGCTGGCAAATCCTATATCGGCGAAACTGAGAGGCTATTGAAAGTCCGCATTGCCGAGCACAAGAGAAACTCACAGCGAGAGGTCCTAACCTGGGATCATCCACAGGGAGAAACACGAGTTCAAGAGGAAGTTCAAAGAAGCTGCATATACGTTGTCGTTGTCACCCAAGCAAGCAGGGATACGTGATATATGAAAATCTGTAATCAAGAGGAAACTCCTGCTAAACCGGTCAAGCAGAGACAGGAAAGAGGGGATAGGTGAGTGACCTATAAATAATCATTCCTTGAAGAAATAGTCTAGTCATCACCCGAAAACGATTATGGATAGCATATGCACACTTACATACTGACAATTTGAAAGGTTTGCTGTTGCGCACACTGGGTCAATGAAATATTGGGGCGCAGTTGAATACTTTTTCATACCGATGGAAAACCCGATTAAACTGTAAGCTGATGAAACGTCTGAAATCTGCGGCGGCTTTGCGAGTCTGAATAAACTATCGACTGTTTGTGGTTTTCTAAGACTCTTAAAAACCTTTTTCGGAGAAATATATTTCAAATAAACAACTCCCAGCAAGTATAAAGGTTTTGCTCGCCAAGCCAATCGGTTTATCAGTCATGGGTAGAAATGATCGAATTCCATTTAAAAAATACTGAATGTGGCGAAATGTGGCGACATGGTAGAACAGGATCGGTTCAAAATAAAAAGAGGCACAGTGAAAATCAGATACTCAGTGAAGCTAGGGAAATAGCAATGTTGGGACATTTTGCAACTGAAAAAATGTCATGAGTGTTATTCGTACCAGTTCCCATAAAATATTTTGTGAATTTTAACGCTATTTTATTCAATTTCAAGATGAATCTCAACTTTTCATCCCGGCAAAAAATAACTAATACTATCCTGACTAATACCACGACTGACAGTAGATTATATTCGACAAACATCTGTGCTTATTTTATCACAAAAAAACTCTTGCAGATTGCTGAAATCAATCAAGTGATCACCTTCAGCCCGGTTTCGAACTATTACTCCTCTTCAGTGCGGGATAGATATAACTAAAAAGGCAGTGTGCTTGGAACTCGACTGATTTGATCGGCGTAGATACCACGTATCGAAGCCTCCATATGAAAGAGGATCTAGTTCTATCTCGTAAGATAATCTCAAGTGGGGACTGGACATTATGTATATCAAAACTTTTGATTTCTGTTGAGAATTATTTTCATAAAAATTCAGTTCTTGGGATCGTCAGTAACTATTTCTGGAAATAATGTTTTCTGTTGAATAACATCAATTGTCTGTACCAGTTAATAACTCGAGAGGAAGTACGTTCAGCAGTTTATGAAATAATATAATTTGTTTCCTTCTCCACTAAGTTCCGTTTCTTTCAATGAAGAATCATATTACAAATCAACTTATCCACTTGTTGTTCAAGGAAAGTATTATGAATGTTCTCTCTCGTCTTTTTGATAATAAAAGGAGTTTGTCAAGTTTCAGTCTTACAATCCAAGTTTCACTTGAAGTTAACGGAGTTTTCAGTAGAGAAGAGATGTACTTCCTCTCATTAGAACATTTTATGGTTGTTTCAAAAGTTTTGTCTAAACCGAAACAAGCTCCAGTTGAATCATCGTACTTTTGCCAATGTAACACAAGTCGATTAATTCCATTAGCTTGAAAATTGGGTGCTTGGGATTTGATGAAGTTAACGAAGGTCATTTCTGCCAGGTCCATATTGGCCAGTGACGAAGTTATCAAATTGCTTGAAAATTTGGTAATCGGTTGGCGAGAAGTCTGAAGGATATAGTGGGTGAGATGTAACCTCAATTCGTGAAATTTTCCGAAAGTGATGTGTGCAGACTACTGCTGATGCAATTGTTGTCGATTTTCTCACAATAGGAATCTGTTGTGATGGTTTGGCCCGGATACAGAAAGTTATAATGAATCACATCAGCCGCCGGGTTTCTGCCTTTGGGAAGTGCCTGGATAACTCATGATTTTTTTTGGTGGAGTCTTGCCTTTGGAGAATGTATGGATGGCTCTTCGTGTCCAATCAGTGTCGTGAACGTCTCCTGTCGTAGACGTGACTATCCGATCCAAAAAAGGATCTTTTTAGTTGTGCAAAAGCAAAAAATAGCAGACCTCAAAACGTGACAATTACTGTCTATCGTTCAAATCCTGAGGCACCCACTTCTTGAGCTTTTTTACCTTTCCAATATGTTTTTACACCATCAAAAACCGTATGGAAGCTAACACCCAGTTTATCCGCCATACCATGCACAGTTTGTGATGGGTCAGTCTCTACCAGGGTCCTCAAATCCTTGTTCATTATCACTATCATTGTCAAATGATTGGGCTTTTTTGGCAACGCCTTTGTTCAATTTGAATTCCTGAAAAAAAATGTCACTACTTTATAAATAATGTGTAAGTTAAATAAACAAACATATAAACATGTTATAACCCCAAGGTTAATACCCTTACATGACCCAGCACAACTTTAAAAAATGCCTTAGAACAGTTCTGTTTCACATTTCTGTCGATCATCCCATACACTTAGAGGAAACCTACAAGACCTTGCAATTGATTCTTTGCAAACTAAAATATAAAGACCACGGTGATTGAAAATCTTGGGCATGTTGCTTGGACAACAATCCTTGCTTTATGTGTATGTGAGATAGTAGAGATTGAATAAATCACTGGACCAAAAAGAGCTCAACTTTGGTGCCTTCTCATAGTTATTCTACCACCGCTCCACATAAAGCTGGGATTCCAAGAGACCAAATATTAGACCACTTACGGCTGATCTACAATTCATCAAAACCATGACGGATCCTCAAAAAGGATGGTGGACTTCCTTCAAAGAGGTCATTCAGGAATGTTTAGGCAATAGAAAAGACAAATCGTCAAAAGAATGTTGAAGGCATATCAAACCTTAGAAAATTTAGGAAGTATGAGAGAAGAGGAAGGTGGACGATTTCACCAAGATACTAAGGAGATGGGAAAGAGATTCCAGAAAAGATGGAGTGTCGCAATGATGGCAGAGTTTTAGAAAGACCTTCTAGATGCTTCCCACAAACGAAAATGTATCAGGAGAAGTCTCACAGGAAAAAAAATGTATGCAGTGCTCACTACTGAATGTATTTCAGATGAAAAAATTTTGAAACGCAATTATAAATATTTATTTATTATACAAGGAAAGAAAGTATTACATTTTAGCTTGAGTTTGTGAGACAACCGTGTATAACACACAATTGTTTTCTGTGGCGGGAAAAACGACGATTTAATATTAAAAAAAAACATATTATTACAATATGTTAAAGTCAGATGTGAAATTTGAATTTTTAAACAGGTAGACTGTTGTACTTATAGCGTTGCTAGAAAACGAATCAATAGAAAATCAAATATCTGTCAATTTGTAGAAAGGCAAAACTTTCAACTACTCCATCTTGATACAAAAAAAAAATCTATAATGTTATCCAATTTGGTACTGAAGAGCCTTAGGGCAAGTATCTTAAGGCGAAACATCGGTGTATACCAGTGAGGATGACAATGTTCTATGTAAGTGCAATTTGTTACCATTCATTTAAAGTAGAACTCATGTGAATGATATCTGATTTTTATTCTACAACGAATGTTTGAAATGCAAACTGAGTAGAGAAAAGTATCTTCTGTATAATTCAGTGTTCATCTAGAAGTATTTGTTTCGAAAGAATTTTTTTCTTTCGTGTAATTTAATGTTTATATGAAAGCATCAGTTTCAGGAGGACTTTCTTTCAGTTTGTATCTGAAAGTTACTTCTTTTCATGATCTACACATCCATGTATAGAGTTACTAATTTTCAAATTGATTACTTCCTTCCTTTCTTTGAAAGACTCCCTCATCCTTTTTTTGTTTGTATCAAGATGGAGTAATAGAAAGCCAAAAACTTTTTTTCCAAAAATTAATCACTCCTAAAAAATATAACTCCTTCAATTCATACAGATACATTTCACAACAATGTATCGTTTGAAGTCATTATGGATGTAAATTATTAAAGAAGTTTTCTTCACGTAGTTTTTCCACATGATTTGGCTGGGAAATATTTCCTTGAAGAGGATTTCTGTCCATCTTGGATAACAGGACGACTAACTGACATGTTCAGAAGTTTGGGAATACTATCATGATTTAATATCTTTTGAAATCTGTTTATCCGTGAACAGTTGTCACCCCTCTATCGAGAATACTAAAAAGTCATTTTTCAAATTCATGTTTAATTGTACAAGGGGACAATACATTGAGTCGTTCTGTAATGCATATAAATAAAAAATATTATTCCAGTGTACTATTGTGGATTGAGCCCACTGGACATCGATATTGAAACTGTTTTAGTATATTACTTATTATCTGGTTACTTGATTACAAATTTAGAGTTACATCTGCAACAAAAAGCATCAAACTGATTTTGTGGATAATTTATTGGTGAACAAAAAAGATTATGCAACATTTCATCATAAAATATGTATATATCATAAAATGATGTATACATTGGTATATTATATCTTCATTATGAATTCACCAACTTGGAGAATATTATCAATGAATAATTATATCTGTTATAGTTATTTATTCATTCTCGCAATTATTAGAATTTTTTTTATGCTTCAGAATGAACATTATGATTAGAACTATGTAAAATCAATATTTAATTTCATTAATCTACCATAAATGTTTAGTTTCAATATTATCACTACACTATGTACTGAGTAATACGAAATGATAAAAGAATTGAGGGCTACTGTAATATAAACCTTCATATTCACAGCTTTTTTTGTCGTTATGTACTCTCTTGCATTTATTCTTCAAATATCGTTATTATAATGAGTTTTGTTCGACTCTTTGATTTGAGTATTTTACTTGGAATGTGACTGAATCAGAATACTAAAAAAATTATCACGAATGTATCAAAATTTTGCAAAAATGTTTCTATTCGAGCATGACCTTGATTCTAAACAATTTTTCTAAATAAAATTTCTTTACCAAATTTGATAATTTTGTTCTTGCTTCCTGCTATTTGAAGTATCTCTAATATGCCGATACTGAAATTTGTACCGTGAATTGGATCAAAAAAAACTTTCATATTTTGAACCACACTGCAGATAATCACAAATCCATGGTTTCCTAAAATTCTTCTTAAATTTCAATCTAAAAAAGCACTGGCCGTGTTTCCAAGTTATTACAATGATGCATATGCTTAGTTCCCAACTCAAAAAACGAGTTTTTCTGTACATTCCTGCTTGATTACTACTATGATGGTGGTTATTCACAAGGACAGCGCTCAGGTAAAAAATGTTGATAATCTGTATTCGAACCGAAGTAACCGAGGAGAATGATAAAATAACCTATAAAAGCAGGTGCCATTTTGGATATGTAACCCTGAACACATAAATTTTCGGTTCTGTGAAAAAAGCAAATATAGAGGATAATGTGAAATACTAGAATTATAATATTGTTTTGACTAGGTTGAAAATAAATAATCATGATGATAAACAAGGAGACGATATAAGAATATCGTCTCCTTGTCATTTTACTTACTTTATAAATCAAAAGACAAGATTATCAAATGTTTAATATTCACAACTATTTTCTGCTGCGAATGCTCCTCTTTAAACGTTTCCAAGTCGAAAATAATGTTTGTCAGTCTAAAAACTTAACGGCAACTTGCAAAAAGAGGAGCCGATATTAATATATTGGGTGAACCACTGCCTATTGTCGGGGAATGCAAAAACTTAGGTCCCTGGTTAGATAGCGACATGAGATAATGTATAAGAATTGTCAAAAGATAATACGTTAACAGTTGGACTCAGATTTGTATAGCTATTTCTCTTCAATGTGCAAATTATCATCCAAGCAAGGTTTCGCTCTCATTAAACGCAAACGTTAACTGCTTTGTCTCCCTTTCTGACATGAAGAAGAGAAGGATGCTATAAAAAAGTATGTGAAAAAAAAAATTTTTGGGTTTCTAAATCGAATTAGAATATAGCGGAAATTAACGTCTGTAATATATTATTTCATTCATTGAAGTTTATGTTATGAAATCCTGATGATGCATCTATATGCGAGCCATTCTAGAATGAGACAACAAATTAATCTTCGAATCTTAGTGTTTGAGTTCGTCACAATTAACAAATTTCATTTACCATCTACTAACACTACGAGAGCCTTCACTATGCTTGGTGGCTCCGATAGTATAATTGATAATCTGATTATCTAGAGAACAGGAGAGTTGGGATACCGAAAATTTAATCTTTCGTTCAACATCGTTAGGTCATTAAACATTATGCATTTTTTCTACAAATCTCAATGATTCCAGAATTTTATGAATAACTCATATCGTTGGTATCGTAGCTATTCATCATCTCAAACAAGAAACCCCCTTCATTTTCATAATTTACTGCAGTCGAACTACTAATCCAAAGAATAATAGGTGTGGTTTGAAAGGAAGTGATCTGTGTAATAGGACCAATAAATAAAAATCCGAATAAAGACATTAAAACAATGGTCTCGGCGCAATAAGCATAATGTAAAGGTATCCAAAGGATAGTCTCGATCAGTGTTGCCAACCGTGAAGGAATTTCGGCACACGCAGAGGCGTGCGTTGACTTGAACCATATGGAATAAATTAAACAAATCTAATTATATTCATTCGAACAAATTACGACAGTTTTATAACCACTTAATATAACTATGAATTACGTATAACAACCACTTACAGTCTGTTACATTTAATGTAAGGAATAATAAGACGGATTGATTACTTCTTTGTTCTTTGGCGTCTTTGGCATCGATAACAAGCACTTCCCATCTTCAAATTTGAGTGAAACAACGTATGTGTGAGATATCATTGAAATTTTTTCTTCGTTTGAATGATGTCATTATGTGTGGAAAATAGCATTATTCAAATTTCCGCCACGGGGAGTAGAACGCATCCGAAACGTCTAATTTTCAATAAAAAAATTCAATTTGTAAATATATATGTACTCTCTAAATAGTCCAAATCATGGTACATTGCAACACCATTACTAATTTCCAAACAACAGAGCCAGAAAATTAAATTAATAACAGGAAATTAGATTTGGAGTGGGCCCCTATATAGGGAAGGTAGAGAGCAACTACACCTACCAATTAAACAGGGAGGTCTGAACGTAACAAATTTTGAACTGAAAGCAAAGTCGCTGTTTGTTAAAACTTTA
Organism: Leptinotarsa texana; assembly: GCA_015342105.1. NCBI lineage: Eukaryota > Metazoa > Arthropoda > Insecta > Coleoptera > Chrysomelidae > Leptinotarsa > Leptinotarsa texana. The sequence continues at coordinate 5,556 of WOGN01005049.1, read as the reverse complement.
CAAAATTCGTGGGCAAGCTGTGGAGTCAAAATCCCAAATAAGTCGTCCTTAAACGTTATGTTTCAAAATGACACAAATATTCAAATACAAAATTTTCTTCAAAATATCGTGAATTTATTCAAGAAGCTGACTGGGCATGGGACAAAACTATTGTAATGACCACAAAAAATATTTATCAAAATTATTCCAAAAAAGTTATAATCAAACCTTTAATAGAAAGGAAAATTGCAACTATAAATTTGAGTACGGTATGGAAAGTCATTGGAAACCGTACTATTTTCTCAAAATGGGAATCCTTTGCATACAAAGTAATAAACGAAATATCTGCGGTGGGTTCAAAAACTGTGAGGCATGGAGTCAGTGACTCCAATTTATGTCTGAAATGCAATGAAATAGATAGCATTCCACATCAGCTGCGAAATTTCGAAAGATACATGGAAATGGTGTAGGAAAAAATTAATAAGAAATTTAACCAGTGGAGCAATAGTGGTGATCCGAAATTTTAAAAACATTATTGAAAAATGAAAATGACGCAAATGTTTGGTAATGGATTTATTGTGGTTTATTCACAGCTATTCATTTTTATAAGAGGACAAAAATCATAGAAAATGTTTTTCTGTTGGAAAATCATAAATATCGTTCTGGTGACACTGACTATTAACCCATTATTTTTACACCACTTGGAAAATTCATGTGATACCGCATTTGCTCCTTCTATGGAAAGAGATAACTCGTTTCGTGCCACCATTTGAGTTGTGTCAAGTGCATAGATTATTGTTTTTTGTTGTGACATATTTGAATTTTCTATATTACTCATGAAGAATATAAAAAGAATTGGAGCCAGGGCTGAACCCTGCGGAACTCCCATTGTAACAGAAACAGAATGTGACTTCATCGAATCAATCATTATCACTTGTGTTCTATTTTCCATTCTGATTCCAATTCTGAGCAGTTTTTCCTGGATTAAGCTATGGTTAACCGTATCGAATGCTTTAGTTAAATAAAAAAATAAGCCAACTGGAATTTGCTTGTTATTGAGACTTGTATATATGCTACTGCAAAGTTCATTAATGACTGTTGAAGTTGATCTTTGCTGCCTAAAGCCATGTTGGCAATTAGGAATAAGTTTATGGTACTCGATGAAATTCACCAATCTCAGATAATAACTATAATCGGTGACTTTTGCAACTTGTAATTGTAAGCAAATATTACGGTGGTTAGCCACTTGAGTTTTAGGGCCTTTATTTTTTTTTATATAGGGACGACTTCAAAATTTTAAGTGCTTCCGGATATATTCCTTCTATGAATGATTTATCTATTATATGCGATATAGGATAGCAAATTATGTCACTTACCATGAATTTCATCTATTGCAGGCATTGGTGTTTTTGTCGTTTTCATAATATATTTCGCACTTCAATATAGGTTGTAGGATACAGAAATAATGAAATATTGGAAAGGGGGAATAACTTAAGTTCATTAATATTGGGATTGACTTTTTCAATTCCCAGGAAAAATACATTGAAGTGATTAACAAATCAAGACTGATCTGAATAAGTTTATTATTTATTATTACATTTTTTCCTGATTTCATTAACGATTTTCCAGCTTTTCTTGTTTATATACTGTTTGAATTCAAAATTCTTTTGTTGTTGTATTCTTTGGTTTTTTAATTAGTGCTTCTAAATATGAATATATTTGAGTTGTTTATATCTACTTTTTATAATTTCATTTGTAGTATTCCTGGCTAACTTAGAACGATCACATACCATTTGATGTAATTCCTTGATTTCTCTGTTTATCCATGGTTTATCAGATTTTTCTCTGTTCCCTTTAATTTTTTTCAGTGGATAACATAATCGCATATTTAGAGAGTTTAATAAAATGAGTATTTTTAAATTTGTTTCAAATCCGAAATTACGACTTTAATCTCGAAATTTTGACTTTACACTCGAAGTTTTGGCTTTAATCTCGAAATGTCTACTTTGAACTCAAAAGTTTCGTCTTTAATATCGAAACTTCGAGAATGATGTCGAAATTTCAACTTTTTACTCGAAATTTCGAAATTTTTGGTTTCAAAGTCAAAATTTTGAGATTAAAATCGAAATTTCAAGTTTTTAATTCGGAGTTCACAAGAAACAAATTAAAAATATGTAAATTGATGGAAGTAGCCATTACTACTTGGTAAGAGATCATAATGAAGAAAAGGGAATTGAAACTTTCTGTTTTTATCACTTTTATGTGTATAAGAGTGGTAAAAAACATAGAAAGTTTCAATTCTCTTCTCTTCAAAAAAATATGTGGTTCCGTATCGAACAAAGCCTATTTCAATTAAATCAACACTTCTTTTTTAGTGCCTCCCACAATCAATTATCCCGAGGGCCATTATTATTTCCTCTCAATCTACGAACAGTTACATCTCTACGCGTCTGACATAGAACGGTGACAAAATAGTTGGCAACACTGTTCCCGATCTCCATCATTGACTCCGTGTGCCCATCCTCCGACCACCTGAGAGAGGTGCCGTGTTTAAAGATGTAGCTCTGTTGCCCAGAGCCGAGCATGATTTAAAGTGGACCTTATTTATGGGACTCCTTTACATAAAACATAGGCACAACCCGTACGAGTGCAGCGCCCTCTGTGATATACAGTGGCGTGCGCGACACGAAGACGTTGCGTGTCCGGCGTAAAACGACAACAGAATAAATTTGTGGTGCCGGGTTTGTTGAATTATTTTTGTCGTTTATTTCATATTCAGCTGTACGGTATGAGGGCACCAAATGGTGATGTTTATGGGAATTTCTTGAATATGAATTGTAACATAAGAGTTATTTAATACGTGAGTTACAATACAGTGAAAAAAGCTACCGGAATATTGAATAAATCATTAGTCGAAATGTCACCAATCTCTACAATTGACATTTTAAACTTTAATGATAGAATCGGCATGTAGATACTTCATAGAGGTTGAAATTGATTGTGTCATTATTATATTTAGAAATGGTCGTAAATATAGACACAGGTAGGTATTCACTATTTTTACAATTTGTTCTCTATGGTTTTGGTTTTCAGTGACGATACCAAATTAAAATAAATGAGCATTCAATGAAATGTTCACTATTATTTCCGGAAGTTTTTTGGAGCTCATGAATATTTTGAAAATTTCCCGAGTCGCAGACTAGGGAATAAAAAAACTCGTCATTCAATGTCCCGCATTTTCTCCATTAAGAAGAGAGGTGTCCGAAGAATATAGAAAACATCTTAGCTTTGTAATTAAAATGTATTAAAACCAAATATTATGTGAATAAATGAAAACCAACCTATCAGAAATGGTCTGTTATTGTAAACGTCAAAAAATTTCCAGTTTAATTCGTTGTTGGGTATCCCACGAGAGAAAAGTGTCCACCAAAAAATTTCCTTTGCTAGTGTAATTTGTCAAAATGATGTATTTTACAAGTGTGGAATTTTCATTGAAATATTAATAATTGTTCAGAACAAACTGAACAACTACATAATGATGTCCCCATAATTATATCATTTCTACTAGCGAGCTGCCCCGGCTCCGCACGGGTGCAATGGTGATACTGAATATAAATTTACCAACCGCAAATTTAAGGGCATAGAGAAATAGTGATGAAATGAAAATTTTGTTTTTCGAACGCACCCTTCTAACTCGCGGCTAGATCCCCCGTTGGGATATTCGAAAATCCTTTCTTATTGCACATCTTCGACAGAAAACGAATATACCAACAAAATTTCAGTCTCCGAAAATATCGAGGTACAGAGAAACAGTGATGAAAAGGTTATTTTCATATCTAAAGAAATGAACTTTAAACGTTCAAGCCAGTCTCGATATACCTACACAGTAGATTGAATGGATTGACGCCTATCAGAAAACAACTACTCCCCTGGCCAATACCACAAAGGGCGTTGGATTATATCCGACAGGTGTCAGTGCAGGAATCTTCATAGAAAATTTCCTGTATATACAACAGAAAGAGTCGACCTTCAATTTCGGAACGGGCACACTTGCAGGCCGGTTTCGGGCTCCTTACCCACTCGTCAGTGCTTGAACGTTTAAACGTCATTTCTTTAGATTTGTTTAGTGACAGTCTTCAAGTATAGCCCACTGACTAATAAGATAATTTTCATCTGTAAAGGCACCCAATTTGCCTCCCCGAGGGGATCCCGAGTTGTAATATTTAAAAATCCCTACTTGTTGCACATCTACAACATAAAATGAATCTACATACAAAATGTTAGTCTCCGAAAATACAGCGTATTGAAGAAACATTGATGAAAAAGGAATTTTCATATGTAAACTCGCCCTATTTACCCCTACGGGAGACGCCCCAGATGTAATATTTAAAAATCATTTCTAACTGTACATCTACAGCATGAAACGACCCTTCATACAAAATTTCAGTTTCAGAAAATATAGCGTATTGAAGAAACAATGATGAAAAGGTAATTTTGATATGTAAACGCTCCCCTTTCACCACCACAGGGGGCTTCCCAATTGTGATATTTAAAATCCTCTCTTATTGCACATCTACAACAACAAAAAATCTACATCCAAGATTCTAGCTCCGAAAATTTTGCGGTACGAAGAACAGTGCTGAACAAGTTATCTTCATATGTTAACGAACCTCTTTTACTCCCACGGGAGCCACCCCAGTTGGAATATTTGAAAATCCCTTTCTAATGCCCATCTAAGACCTAAGCAGCACCTATATACCATATTTTAGTTTCCTAGGACTCACCAGCATAGAGAAACAGGGATTAATGAGTGAGTGTTAAGTGACTGACTTTTCCATTTATAAGTATAGATTTTTACTTCCCTGGAGTTAAAAAACCCGAATTCGTCATCTGATATAAAGCTATCTTCAGTTGCATCTGGCTGGGGTGTTTGGACGAAGATATTAATCATCTTCTAACGGGGGTCATGAGAACCTCATTCGACAGAGTGTCTCGGACTTCTATATCGGGAGGGGTCGTCTACAGTATAATCCATAGCTTTCCTAACTAGCGGATTGTCATGGGTTTCTGCACAATCAAAGACTTGGCAATTCCTCGACTGAATGGATTGCTGAATGGCAGCTGCAAATCTCTGCGGATGGCTTCATTCCGCACGAATCAAGGAGCATTCATCATCCTTTTTAACTTATTCTGCAATCTCTCCAAAATGGAGATATTTGACGGAGCCGCTTGTACCCAGACGCCTGAAGCGTACATGATGACAGGCTTGAACATCGTTTTGTAGATCGTAAACTTGTTTTTAAGGCTTAATTTAGAACGTATGTTGATCAGAGGGTACAGACTAGCTATCCGTCCCTCGATCTTTGCCTTCACGGATGTGATCGCTTGCCAGTTGATCTCCCTTCCATAGATTTTCACTTTTCTGGCCGGAGAAGATAGCAATCCTCCCATGGTTATGCCTGGGTCTTTTCCGGGTTCACTCGGATCTTTCAAGGTTCCGGAAACCAACCAAAAAAACGCTTGTCTATGTTGAATATGCTATAGATTTGAGTTTTCTGTCTTCTTAAGAGCGGTCAG
>WOGN01005048.1:0-13545 GCA_015342105.1 Leptinotarsa texana | reverse complement strand
ATTTTTTTCTTTAGTGTAATTCAATGTTTATATGAAAGTAGCTGTTTCAGGAGGACTTTCTTCCAGTTTGTTTCTGAAAGTTACTTCTTTGCATGATCTACACATCCATGTATAGAGTTACTTATTTTCAAATTGATTACTTCCTTCCATTTTTTGGAAAATTGCCACATTTTTTTTGTATCAAGATGGAGTAGTAGAAAACCAAAAACGTTCTTTCTCAAAAATTAATCACTCCTAAAAATATAACCCCTTCAATTTAAATTTGTTTTTACTTGTTACAAAATTTTACCTACATTCAAATCGTCTCCTCGAATGAAAAAAGAGGACTTTATTGACAAGTCTTTCGAATCATATCGAACTGTATCGAACCGAATGTTTCCTCTTTTATAATATGGCCCCATATGATAGTTGTAATCCATTATTTATCTAATGAATCTTTTCCCGGAAACAGCAAAACATACAGTTTCAATTTCATCCAATATCGAATAAATCAGTCGTGGACACTTATATTTTGATGCCCTTTCATGTTCAAAGGTATTCGTAAGGTCACACAGATATGAAAAGGCCGACGCCTCACAAGGATACTTTCTCTCTGTTTTTAGTCTGTTTGATTTTTTATCGTTTCTGTCACTTTTCGAAATTATCCCATTCGGAAAATATGTTGCGGTATTCAAGTATAAAGGGTTATTTTTCGTTAATGAAAAAATACTGCCTGTGGTCTATTCTTTTTAATTTATATATGTAAATAAACATGCTACTCATAAAACGATATTCACGATATGATATATTTAATTTTTTAAATAACGTATCTTTACAAAATGAAATCAAACCAAAGTCCGTCTCTGGAAACGTCGATCGGATTTATTACTAGGGGGACTGAAAGTGAATACATTACTCAATTATAAGCTGCTTGGAGATAGTTTTTTATCTTGTTTATCGTAAAAACCTACGCACGAACTAATGTGGGATTCTTACAATGCCGTTCGCTATTTTCATTGCACTTTATGTTACATTTGTTGAAACGAGTCGTTAGGCCTTTACAAGATTAGAGATTGGCATTACAAACAGCGTTTTGCTAATATTTCCATGACGGAACGAATGTTTCGAATAGTAAATTTTTCCCGTGGCGTTCTTTCACAGACAAGTATTATGTATAGATTTTTTCCCTTGACAACCTATCACCAGAAAAACTGAAACGAAAAAAAAACAAAGTTCTGCTGACAGGCCGAAGAAAGTATTGTTAGGCCACTGTAAGTTGAATATACATCGCTATTGGAATCAGCGCTTGTTGTATCTTCACTTAACATTATCACCATGACGACGAACCGGCGAAGGAAGGCGTATTACGAGTGTTCCAATAGGACCTTCCAAACTTTGACAAATAATAACTGCCATCTTGTTCAAGCTACGACCGTTATATTAGTTGTCATTTACTCAGTCTGTTTTGCCAAATCATAATGGACGGATATAACATGCATTCATTATTTGCACGTGTTGGTGCAAATAATTAAATTGTTTTATTAAAATGAGTGTTCTATTCGGGTAACGTCTCGCGCACTTCGCCCATTTTACGGTTGCCATAGTCGTCCTACGGAGAAAACTATTCGCAATGTGGTGGGTAAGTTTGCGTCCACTGGTTCAGTAAACGATTGACCAACACCCGCACGTCAACAAAAAGCGAGATCTGCCGAAAACATTGCCGTTGTCTGTGAGAGTGTGCAGGAGAATCCGAAGCAGTTGATTTCGCGTCGCTCACAATAACTTGACCTTGAAGGTGAACTATCACGTTCGCTGAATGGACTCCGAGGCAGTTGGCAATTGATCCTAATTTTCATCGAAAAATCATGTTCAGTGATGAGGTTCATTTCTGAATGAATGGGTACGTAAATAAACAAAACTGTCTGATTTGGAACGATATCATTTCCCATGAGATCCAACGGAGTTCAATGCATCCCGAAAATGTTACTGATTGGTGTAGATTTTGGGCTGGCGTCGTCATCGTTCCATATTTCTTTGACAACGATGTTTGCTAGGCCATCACTGTCAACGGCAAGCACTATAAGCCGATGACTACCAACCTCTTTTGGCCTGAATCGAATGATCTGGACACCAACGACATGTGGTTTCAACAAGTCATTTGAGGGCATATCATCAGTTAAATTCGACCATGGTCAGGGAGATTCGGACGTTTAGGATGCGCTACACCCAGAGAAGCCGTGGCGGACTTCTGAAAAACTTTATATTGCATACATAATGGCATCAGTAGGCCTCTCAAACAAATAAAAAATTTCAATGATATCTCACACACACTTTGTTTTATTCAAATTTAAAGATTGGTAGCGCTCAATAAAAGACCATATAGAATACAGTAGAATGTGAGCACATAGTTTAAAGAGTGATCCAGAGTGTTTCACTTAAACCTCATGTGGTGACGACTTTATTGGTATCTTCATGGAATCATTGGAATCTTCATGTAACAAAATACACTTTCTCGATAAATCAAATCCCTAGGGGTAATAGCTACCCCTGTAAAAATTTTACAAGAAGAGGGGTAGCGTATGATCCGATTGACAAGTCTATCAGTTATCTTGTCAAAACTAAAGGAAACTAGGAAATTCGCTGCTATAATTAAATTCAAGAATTGCGTCACTCGGTATGTATGCATCTATTATACTCGGTAACTCTGTGTTACCACACATTGAATATGTTCCACCTGGAAGTTGTGCCAGTTCATGTAGAAGTGCTCCATCAATAACATTTACTTTGGGAACTGCTGAGATTGTATCAATTAATTTGCATGCCGAAAACCAGACAGATGCTGTCAAAGAGAAAGAGAGAAGAGATACGGAGAGTTGTTTTATTCCCTCGCGAACATGGCTGGGTGTTTAATAATACGAACCTGCGAATTAAATTACAGAGATGTATCCAAATTAGCTTATTTCTTGTGATGCGCTATAGAAGATGAATCTGCCCAATTTGAATTTCAAATGTTTAGCTGTCAATTATAACTTCTTGAAGAAAATGAATAGACCATACTGAATCTGATATAGATCAAGTTATGAAAGTTTATCAAATATTCCATACACCTGAAGATAAAACGATAGGATCAACTGGCTCGTTAATGAAAATTAAAATTATAAAAGTGAAGAAAAAAGGTGAAGATGTAAGAATGAGAAAAGAGAAAAAAGGCCAGGAACATAAAAAATATAATAAGAGAATAATCGATGAGAAGAAGCTTAAATGCGTAAATGAACAGAGAAAAACACTATTCTATTTCATAGCTCCATTATTGAATTCATCCATACTACAGCAATCATTTTGAATATCAAAACGTTATCATATATTTGAGGCAATTTGACCTATTTTGTATTTTCATTGGAAGAAAATAATTGAATACCTACAGATTATTGGGAGAAAATAATTTAAATACAATTAAATCAAAGGAAGTCACATTCTTCTTCAAATTGTTGAAATATTGTGATTGGAATTGAATTATTTTTGAATTAATAAATAGTACAACCACATCGATTGAATTTCATCTCTATATTTCGAAATTAGTTGATAACACATTTCAATTTTGAAGTTAAAGATCCAGTAACATCAAAGTAACTGTAGGTAGAACTGAAAGAACTGACGTAGAAAAGGATCTAACGATAACACTTTTCCAACACAATAACTATAGTTATTATGGCGTAATGCGTCTCAATGGAGGTAAAAGCCATTATAAAGACAGACAGAGAGAGAGAGAAAAAACTATAGTTATTGTGATTCGATGAGAACCACTACTAGCTGATCCACCACCTTTCAATCAATGAATGTTGTGTTAGGTATTAGCTGAAACATATTACATTTTTTAAAGCAGGTACATTCATATTCGTACTATACTGACACAGCAAGTGTTGTCAGGTTATTTTTATGTTTAGTAGTAGATTCTGTATCAGAAAAACAGTAGATTGATACACAAAACAGTAAAAAATATATTTTTTGTACATCTGCTAAAAAACTTGACATTTATACATTTTTATTGATGCGTAAATGTCTACTTTTACCGTGAAAAAAACACCTTTTTTCGCTGTCAAAAAAATTCACAAAATAAACATGAAATATTACTTTTTGAAGGATTTATTTTCAACAGAGACATTTAATTGTTGATTATTCACCATAAAATAATTTTATTTATTAAAATCATAAATGATTGTTTGAACAATCACTTCCAACATAAATTCTAGAAGATGTTCCATGTTGCTGTTGATCAGAAACGTTAGATATTTCTCTTGAAGAGTTGATTCCACAATTGTATCAGGTATTATAATTTGATTGGAAGAAGCTGGACTGGGCAATTCAGTAGTTTGTTAGAAATCTCAATTTTGTTATTCAAACTATATCTTCTATATACACGCTTCTGCTACGGAGGCAGATTGCCAGCCATCGTGACGTTTTATGGATGTAGTGTTGCCCCCTGCATTGGCCAGAAGAGTTACATATTTTTTCCTGAAACAGGGACCTGTGTAGCTCTTATACATGTATCTTTTCCCATTTCATTCATCCCCACATGTTAGTTAATACATTTTTCTCTCAAATATTCCACACAGGGACCTGTGTAGCTCTTATACATGTATCTTTTCCCATTTCATTCATCCCCACATGTTAGTTAATACATTTTTCTCTCAAATATTCCAAAAAATAATGTTACTTTTTGTATGAGGCGACCGTAGTGCTCTATATTTGGGGTATATCTCAATATAATCAGAACTTGAAACAGTGAATGTTCTTGCGCAATAGGTCTCCGCATCACATATTTTAACAATCAATATAGATCAAGCATATTTATTGGCTTCAACAATATAGATCAAGCGTAATTATTGGCATCAATAGTTATATGCACTTAATGATTTTTTTCACGGTGACAAGCACCGCTGATACCCAAAATTAGAACAACCACAAATAAAATAAATTTGAAATGACTACTAATCTTACGAAATTTTGTTTATATCTGTACCTATAAAGTAAATATGTTTATCAGCATCTTGATTTATTGATATTATCTTTTTATAACACTTAAGATAGATTTCTTTCCTCGGTATCCGACGCTTTTGTTCTTAATGAGCGGGACCTATTTTGAAAATTTCCTTATATCAATATTTTCCTTAACATTAAATTTACTTTTCAAAATTGAATAGATACTCCATAACGTAGAAGATTATATAATGTTTGATTTTCCTCAAAATAAGATATTATCACATTTTCAGAAACCTTTTTTTAAATGTTTCTTGTCGCATCATTCACGAAATTGGTCATATGTTTTCTCATATAATAACTTGGATTTGGCCAATAACATATCACATACTATTGCATTTGCTTTTTCAGATATTTCTAATGGGATATCACTGCCACTATTATAATCAACATTCATCTTCTTGAAAATAACTTGAAATTGAACTGTTTAAAAAATCTGAATGATATTTTCACGACAAAAGTCGTTTGAAAGCAATAACTTATCGGGACAGGAAACCACGTCAACGTGTATTGGAGTATTTATTTTTAATAAATTTCAGACGATGTAAATTCACATTCACAGTTGTACGCAACTAACTAATTATTTAGAATAGGTACATATATAGTATGTATGTTGTAGACATTTCATAGTAGAACAGTATAGTTCGAAAACCAAAACAGGACGCTATTCTCATGTGATTTCTTCTCCATCCATAGTGGATTTGTGGTCGATGAGTTGATCTCCAGGTTTCCAAAATCCTAGTTCTTATCGTTTTATTAAATAATTTGTTGTTGTTTATGTTTTTTATTGAAACAGATATCGTCTGAAAAAGTCGTTGTCCTAGATAAGCCGCGTTTCTTTGTCCAATTGTTTTTTCGCAGCCAGGTGCATTCAAAAGATTATTTTTGTTCTTGGTATTTCAAGAGTGAATAATTTATTATATTAGATGTTTCTACGGTGACTGCTACTGCAGCGGTATTATTTTCGAAGCTGCCGCTCAAGATGAAAACAAAGAAACTTTTCCGAACATTTTCTTTTTTTTCAATCCAATGGAGCCCCCTACTACAATCACTCTGAATACACAAAATAAGTATTAATCATTCATAAAATTCGTTACACCGCGCTCTAGAAAATATCCAGATTCAATCGCTATGTGGAATCCGAAACGTTTTGTTCCAGAAACGTGTAATGTCTGTTGATTTCCATATTCACTAACAATCTGGCCTGGAGGAACACGTAAACTTTGTGCAGTGATACTTGTCCTGGGATCGTTTGCATACGTTTAGAATTAGAAGGGGATCGGAACAGTCTGTTCTTTACACGAAAACGCGAAGTTATGGAGATTACACCGTTTTGTTTTCGGATTGCAGAGGCAATGTCGAGGAAATAAAGAGAACGAAGATTGCAGAAACGGCGTATGAAGATCGTTACCTGGAAATTGTATGCACCAGATATGGTTGTTATCAAAGATTCTGCATAACTATATATCTTTGGGTATTTACCTTTGGGAAAAATGTATATAAATGCTGCGATAGCTGAGTTATATTTTATATTGTATTTGTGAAGTACGAAGTCGGGCCATTTTCATACTTGGAATAGATTTTGAGTCAGAAAAACAATATACAAAATAGTAGAGAAAATATTTCACGGATACAAACTACATATATATTAGTTTCCACTATTTATAGTCATTTACAAATTATTATATAAAGTAAACTGAGTTATCCATGGATTTCAATCCTCAGATGGTAGAACGGCAGCTCGGGATCCAAAACAAAAGATCTATTATGGAAACAGGAGACTTAGAAATACTCAACATGGCACTCCTCTCGTGCGCTATCTTCATCAGCTGCAGTGAATTGATTTGCAACATTCCGCAGCTTAAAGCCATTACGAATTTGTTATACGCGCATACAATCACAAATGCCATTTCGTGCACTCATAACATAACCTAACAAACTGTTACTGTTCCGGGTGGAGCCTATTCGAACAAATGAAAAATCATGAAAATCAGTCCAGCGATTCTTGAGTTATAATAAGTTATATAACATGATTTTGCGACTGTGTTATATACATCACAACATTTTTTCTCAAGTTTTCAAATACATTAATAATTATTTTGCTATCCGGGAGGGGAGTTTCTTGAGTTTCAAAAGGTGAAAATGAAACGATTTCGCGACATTATTTTATATATAGTGTCTGAGTTAATTGATAAGTTTTGAAAAGGAATTCATTGAACTGTCAAGAAGTTTTCCATTTGAAATTTCAATGTTTTGTTTCAATGGGAAATTAAGAATTATATCGAAACAATTTGCTCTCGGGTACAGTTGGCCCTAAAGACGGTGACAATAATCGCAAATATGATATTATTATGTACAATTGTTTTTGAAAATGCCAACATAGAACAAAGACTTGGGTATCAGCTTTTTCTGTGAAAATAAATGTGGTACAACATCTGATGTATTAACAAAATTTCGTTATTGCGTGTAAAATTGGATAGTTCCGTGTCTTAACACAATCACGCTGCTTCGTAGGAATGACAAAAACACCAAAAACGAGTCTTTCAAAAACTATTGCTTTTTGAATTCAGCATATCAACAAATTGGAGAACTATTTCAGAGTAGCAAATCTGCTTTATGGAACAAAATTATATTATCTTTGGATAACTGCTACCATGTATCCTAAAGCTGGTACATTCGATCCAAATAGAGCCATTTGCTTGATTGGAATGTTAAACAACTGAGGCAGCTCACTATGTAGAATCTACAATATAGAAATTAGGATTGAGTAACTGGTTCCTCATTTGTAAATTTTGTGACAGAAATGCTGAACTGACTTCGCCAACTCAATTTTCCCAATAACGTTTTGTCAAAACAACGGGGGTCACAATTTGGATTATACTCCCATTCCCATAATTACCCGAAATCGTTTGCACAAAGAAAAAAAACAACCGATTTAATTCCTGGAAAAATCGTTAATTTTCACAAAAAATTAAACTACAATATACTAGAATTTTAGCGAGGTTCTGTATATTTAGTCTATGTTGAAGCTATTTTTTGTTTAGGAATTTTTCGAACAACTTGTGCAAAATACGCAGCCAATTCAGATCATTAGTAATGTGACTTAAGGCCATTTTAGACCAACAAAATGGAAAAGATATACAGGACATGATTCCGAATCAGGCGTGTTTTTTAATACAAATCGGAACAAAGAGCCCATCTGAGATAATTACTTTTCTCAACATGTATTGATGTCTATTTGCAGTACTTGTAGAAAATAACACTCCGATCAGGTGATTTTGTCATGATGAATTTAAATCAAATACATACCGTTGCCAACAAAACTTATGAAAGAACGATACAACTATATAAATCAGTTCTTATGGTTCATATTCTGTTGACAAACAATCACCTAGGAGAAAACATTTTTGCCCAACTTCCAATTGAAACATGCAAAAAAGGTGAGTAAAAAATAGCCTAATGGGCAATAATACTAAACAAAATTTGAAACCACTACGCTCTCAAACGAGGATTGATGATACTATCAGTTCAAAAATTATGCCAGGAACTATCAACAATTTCCATAGTAAAGAGAATATGAATAATATATATCTATCGGTGACACTTCACGATTGGTATTTAAATTGCACTGAGAAGCGATTGTTGTTGACTGATTGAGACCGAGTAATATTTCAACTGCTCAATCGATATCGAATATATATATATATGCAGGATAAAATCAAAATCAAATTATGAAACGATAACAACATTTTTCTCATGATTAATGACTTCGTTTTCCCGTCGAGTTATCGATGTATGAATAAGTAATATATCTTTTTCACTTCAAATATGTCCGAGTTATTCATAACAGGAAACAACTGGTGGTTGAGGGGAAAATATCAGAGAAACTATAGTACGAACATAATTAGGTATTATAAGGCTTTGCCAGATAATGTTTCACTAATATCCCAAAATATTCAGTTCTTTATTGATGACAGGAAATTTATTTGCATATATCAATAGGCTATTGAAACAGTTCTTAATTACAGGGCTAGTCATATTCGAGTCTATGCGGAAGAGTTACATGGCAGATTGAATTGTGGTTGTGAGTATTATTCAACGATATAAAAACATCGACTTTACCTTTTATAGTTTGGGAAATATACATGAAGAAAAAACAATTTAGAAGTTCCATTCTTTACTATATCTTTTTTATTTGCAGAAATATTAGAAATCCATTCACACTTTGCTGTTGTTAAACTCATTGTACTTTTAGGATTTAATCATAGAATGTTCATAGAGGGGGTTGTCAGACTTGATACCCCTCAACTTTGAAATAATAAATGCGGACTGGATTTTTTCCATTTGAAATTAATTTGCACAGAAGTGATGAATTAATAAATTAAGTTCAAGTGTTACCTATTGGTCTATTTACTTTATCTGTTCAAAACGTTTATTTTAAGAAGAATTGTTCAGCAACTTTATTCCAAATTATTTTCAAATGAAACAACCTTCAACAACGCATTATTTTCGATATAAGGTGTTGTGAAGGAAGTCATACTCAAGTTTCCGGTATCAAATATCATTAAAATATACAGAGTGTTCTATACTATTTGAAAATGGGAAAGTTGCGCAATCAACCCCGTAGAGTTGAGTCAAATTAAATATTGGGGCTTTATTGGGCTAAATCATACCATGCCCATTATTTATTCAGTTTTCCATTTCTTGACAAAAAACTTGAAACATAATCCCCAACCAGAATCTTTCATTTATATTATACGTGTATGAAGAACATTACACTTTTCTTAGTATTCACTGAAATACTTAGACCGTGAAGCTATGGTGAATTTCAACTTTCCAGAATATTACTTTAGAAATCCGTGCCAATCCCATTTATAAACATTCTGATTTCACATCGACTTCGACGTGAAACACAATGATATTATGATGTGATTCGAAAATTATATTGCCATATACAGTTTTACCGTATTATCGATTACCGGCGTAGTGTGAAATGAACAAATTTTCATTACCGGTTGGACAAGAAATAATAAAATTATTAAGAGTAACTCAATAAACTTCAGTAATATTCGACGTTAATGTAGTTAACCCTTTAGGCATGTCTTGACTTAGATTCACTCTGATATTATAAGCCTGAATAATATGCAATTTACGTATATTCACATTAGAGCAGTTCTACTTATATTCATTGAAGAGACTAAGTATAAACACTCTCGGAAATATATTAATATTAATTACATATGCAAAAGCACCTAACACTTTACCAAAGAAGTATTGGCAAAATTAAATTTGAAAGTTTTCTTCATGAAATGTATAATTTGACGTTCAACTTTTTGAAAATGCAAGATATTATCCTTAATTTTACCCATAAAGATATTTTTCCAATTCATCCGGTATTTAAATGAACAACTAATAAAAATGATAGACTGGATACCATTTGCTTACATTTTTTTTAACATTAATAATATTAATGTTGAAATTCAAGTAAAAATTAATGCTGTCCATTAAAAAAATGGCTGTTTACAATGTTGAGCAGAGTTGGTTTACAAAACGCAGTTCTTATTGAGAGGTCAACAAACATCATCATTAATTGCACAATAGTCATGTGTTTTTAATTAAATAAACGAAACAGCAAAACATGAATGGATTGGAGCATGGGCGGTCCTACTACCACTATTATGACATAATGTCAGAGAGTATAACAAAATCAGTGTTGCAACCACACAAATAATTAAAAGGCCAACTTCGATTGCACAGAACATTAAAGAAGAATAACATGATGCTTTGTCGGTCGTATGGGGATATTGCAATTCATTCGTATTTTCAAGCCATTGAAATGATAATATGTCTTGAATCATCAACTAATAGTCAGAAAAAATGTTACTTTGGTAAAGTTTCAGCTTGTGATCAAATGGAGATTTAACTTTTTTAAATATATGTATAGCTTTGTTTCAAACCATTCATTGCAATTAACATGACACTATTAAGATTAAAGTTGAGGTCTTCTTATTCGAACCACAAAATTAAAACATGCGATATCATACAAGTGCGATATGCTACTATATCGAGAAAACCTAATGCTGTTAATTGAACATTAGGATTTGAGGACGACTCCAAAAATCTATACCAACCAAAATCACCATATCTGAAACCTGTTGTCGTGAATGGCTGAAAATAATAGTTTTGATTTTTTTTGAATAACAGTACATACAAATTTCAAATTATTAACTTAGAACAATTCAAAAATTGAATGGAACCGACCAACTTTTGATGAAAATCCATTATCAAAACTTATTAATACAGTTTACTGAGATATTTTCAATAGTAAAGTTTACAAAACAGTGACACATGTTTCGCTTTACAATAGCTTTCTCATGCAGGAATGATTACAATAAAACAAGTCAGTTTTGAAAAATACGACTGTAAAGTGATCGTGGTGCCCCCGTTTCGTTTCTCCAAAATCCATTACTTGTTTATAGATACAATTGAGCTCATTCAGGACTAATATACTCGCAATAAACGACATGTTCCAACAGCATTACACAATGAAATATCGGTAGTTATTGAACCGTGCTAGTCAATACATCACCAACGCCTTTTAGGGTGACCATAAAAAAGTAACGTAACACTTTGCCAAGGTTTCCAGTAGGCCGTGAAACAAGGAGAGGTTAGCCCACCTCACCGCCTTAATAGTAAAACTGACATTCAACTTTTTGCCGAGTTGTCACATTCATTCATAAATATTTAACAATAACCAGTCTCGAGTGATATTTAAACCGGCGATAACAGTTGTTGATGTGGACTAGAATATAAAGTTGTTTATTTGAAACAGTACAAGGAGTATTTGTAAATAAATCTATGATAATACATGCAGACAAAGTAATTCGACTAAAATATTATTCTGTATTTTTCTATTACAAGTCATTGACGACTTTTTATGATTACCTATATGATTCCGAAAGCTCATTTTGTATTTTTATTTGTTTTCTAGCTTCATAATGTTTTTAGTTTTTTATCACCTAAGAAGAAATGAATTATAGAAACGTTATTACTATGCTGTAATCATTTTCAAAACGAAAAACGGAGCTATTTCACATACACTGCGTAGATTATTGTAATTGCCGGGACTAAAAAGTTGTTCAGTATGCATCTAGGAAAAATTCAACCTACTTGATACTGCAACGGAAAATAACGATTCAGGTAACGTTTAGTATATAAGAGTGGTAAAATTTCTTTTATACATACAATCATGGAGCATTTCTATCATTAGCAACTAATTTGTTCTTTAATGAAATCAGCATATGTCTAAGTTATTATTAATTGACTTCACATATATTAGAATTATACTAATGAATATCGATGCAGGTGAAAAACCGGCATCAGAAAACAATGTTCTCAGTTTGAAAGCTGGTCAGAAAACTGTTCAATATACATAGTTTTGAAGCGGGAAAATGCAGATAGGACAAAAATTTGTTTGCTCACTGTAGGCAGGTCTGATTAGCCTCGGAAATATTTGTCGTCTTTGAGGATGATTATTAAGTAACTTTAGAGCAAAAATACTTTTCCAAATTTTGTGTTGCTCTCAAAAAAACGTTTACTAGGGTTGATTGGACACCATATATCATTCGTGGAATAAATTGATATATCAACAATAGGTATGATAAAGTATAAGATGAAGATGGCACCGAACGGAGAACTTAATACTGGTGTATAGAAAGAGCAAATATTTCTTTCATTCTGATATGTTGCTAATGACATTATTTTCAAATATTGAGTTCCCTGCGAAAATATCCTTAATATTAAATATATCATGGATGAACTGAAACCAGATGCTTGAGAAAAAACTATTAATTGAACTGGTATGGCCATACTTAACTTATTTAAGTACATAGCACGTATTCGTCGTAAACAACGACTTATACAACTGACTGATAGTTGAGTTCATTATAGAAATCGCAGTAAAAATCGTTGAATGATAAAGATGTTACGGATACGAAAAAGTCACATTAATGTTGATTAAACACTTAATAGAGATTTCGAAATATTATATTGTCACCTCCGGTTCTAACATTTGAAATACAACTTCACCCGATTTGGAATTTGCAATTAATAATCCAATCTTCAAAACAGGAAATGAAGATGAACTTTCCAATTGATTGATATTGCCAATCTATGCTCGGAACCCACTTTCATTATACTTAGTTTCCATACACCAAAGATTTTCCCATGATTAACGAATTAATTTGGAAACCATTTTTTTCTCATCATATTGAAGATTGCTGATACTTCTTGAGATACATCCTTCCGTATTATAAAATCGCCAGAAATTCGGTAGCAGCTATTGTTCGATTAGGTCTAACTGTGGAGCCTCATGAGCCTGCAGCGTGCATCACATTCCCAAATCTTATCTTTGTCTTTTTGTTACATTGCATGTAGTTAAAAACTAGGTTCTACAGCAATATTTTGTAAAGAATTCCTATAATAGGAAATAGCTTTTCGAACTATTCATAAAGGTTTTCCCGTAGTATA
>WOGN01005047.1:0-13546 GCA_015342105.1 Leptinotarsa texana | reverse complement strand
GGGGTTGCCCAATACGCTGAAACAGCTTTCTACTGGTGGCTCTTAAATTGAAATCAATATGGGAATGATCAGAGAGTACTTATCTATTCATATTTTAATTATTATGGAATTATTTTCCAGCAGCTTGACTGCATTAACCTTTCTCGATTTAATCATTTCTAGAAACATGTGAATTCGTTTTCCAAAGGCGTTAGCAGAAATTTGGGAAGCTAACCCAAGTTAACTTGGGTGTCATACCAATAGGTGGTTCCACTTATGTTTCGCTTGCGTTTACGCAGCTATTTTTATCAAGTTCTTTTCTGGTTTTTCACATTTTGTCTTGAGTTGCAGGCTATGAGCTTGGTCGAAAACACCATCACAGGATTGAACAACAATAAAAAAGTACATTTAGTACTACTATGCTGTTGGAAGATCGGGTTCACCGCATCCTCAGGGAGGATGACGACGATGACATCCGTCCGGCTTTCGTGGAAGAGCTAAAGGGCTACATTAGGGCTGCAAAGGCCAAGAAAGCTCCGGGAGTTGACTCAATAACAAACAAGTTATTGAGGAAGCTCACGGACAACTGCGTTTAGAAACTACTATCAATTATTAATACTTCACTGGCTCTAAAATACTTCCTCAGAAGGTGGAAACATGCGGTCGTCGACATGCTCCCAAAACAGGGACAGAACCGGCTTCTCCCACAGAATTATTGCCCGATTAGACTGCTCGCGTCGGCGGCTAAGCTGGCTGAAAGAGTCGTACTTCAAAGGCTCAACGAAGAAGTTGAGGACCGAAATGTTCTGCCTGACGAGCGATTCGGCTTCAGGAGAGAGCATTCCACTGAGTTGTAGGCTCTGAGATTGATCGAAAACACCATCGCGGAGTTAAACAGAAACAAAAAAGTCCATCTAGTTCTGTTAGACATTTCGAAGGCCTTCGATCGTGTTTGGCACGAATGCCTTCTACTTAAACTAATAGCATTCGACCTACCTCGGGGCCTAATCCGGTGGATTGGTCTTTCCTGAAAGACAGAACATTTCAAGTTAGAGTAGAGGGCTCTCTGTCTGACAACAGAGAGATCCTTGCTGGAGTTCCACAGGTGGCTGTGCTCTCTCCAACGCTTTATTCCTTATACACCAGCGACCTTTCGAGGTCGAGCATGTGAAGGTATCCCTTTACGCCGACGACACGGCTCTCTCCTCGTTTTCTATGGGTCGGGAGCTCGGGATCGTCTACATGCAACGTGCATTGGGCGACCTCGAGCGCTGGTACCTCGAGCGCTGGTACCTCGAGTGGAAGATCCGAGTGAACCGCAGATCGTAGGCTCACCTGGAACCCGTACTTGTTGAGCGTGAAGGCAAAGATCCAGGGTCGGGTGGCAAGCCTGTACCCTTTGATTAATAGAAAATCGAAATTGAGCCTGAAGAACAAAATCACGATCTATAACATGATGTTCAAGTCTGTCATCATGTACGCTTCAGGCGTTTGGGAACAAGCGGCTCCGTCAAACATCTCCATCTTGGAGACTTTACAGAATAAAATATTACGGATGATTGTGAATGCTCCGTGGTTCGTGCGGAATGAAGTTATCCGCATAGATTTGAAGCTGCCTTCCATTCAGCATTCCATTCAGTAGAAGAATCAGCAAGTTTTAGATTCTGCTGGAAATCATGACAATCCGTTAGTCAGGGAAGCTATAGATTACGTTGTAAACGACCCCTCCCGATACAGAAGGCCTCGACACTCTGTCAAATGAGGCCCCAATGTCCTCCGTTAACAGATGAATAATATCTTCATCCATCTCACCCCAGCCAGGTAGGGGTACACCGTGAAGGGCGGTATGGATGTCTGATGACTTTCATGCCACCATCCAAGATCAGTTATGGCCCATTCGTCCCTCTGACGAAGAACAGTTCAAAGGGTAAGGGAGCCAGGCTCCAACCTGAATGATATCAAGATGACTTTCCACTTTCCATTTTGTCTTCAATCGATGACCGCCTGCCCGGTACTGACGACGCCCAATAGTCTGAAACAGCTATCTACCGGTGGTTCTTAAATTGAAATCAATATGGGAATGATCAGAAAGTACTTATCTATTCATATATCGATTTTTATGGAATTATTTTCCATCAGCTTGACTGCAAGGCTTTGTATGAATTGGAAAATTATTTCCTAATGATAATGTATTAATATATTCTACAGAGGCCATCTTACCCGTGAAAGACATACTCGCGGCAAGTGTACCCAGTATAACTTCTGTTCCAGTGGTTTCATCTCCAACGGATGCCAGAAATTGCCCATATAAAATTCCGAATGCGGCTATTGGTACTATGGTGATATACTGAAATTTCACATTATATACAGAGTCTAACAAAAGTGAAATGTTTATGACTTAACGATAACAGATCCTATCCAACTCTGAAACAACTTCACAATGCAATGTTCCACAAAATTTCACAAAGTTTCTAAAAAATTATATTGACAATTCCAATTGACAATTTCCTACTTACTAATTCAGCCTGAGTATGCGATTCATGATTCTTGGGGTCCAATAACTATTGAACTAGTTTATATAGAAAACAAAGCAAATCAATACACACTTCTTATTGTATGTATGTGATATTACTCAAATCTCTTGAATTAAGTATATATTAAAGCTTGATAGCGTTTCACTTCAACTGTTTATTGTTAAGGTACTGATAAAATATAAACTTTTCAACGGTAATAAGAAGTAACAAATTATTAAAGCACGGAATTAAAGTGAATAACAGTTAGGCCCCATTCCCTTCAGATTTGGGGACTTATTCATTTGAAATCCTTCAGGAAACCTGAAGGATATTGAATTATTTTCACAGATTCACTCTGCAGTTTCGCCATTAAGTTCCAAATATCTTTCTGGATGTCAATTCTGTTTGAAAAGTTGTCAAATAGTTCAAGAGAAATTTTGATTTTAATGCAAAATCATCAAATGCCTTTTGAATAATGTATACCATTTGTTTCCTTTTACATCATCAAGTGTTACTCCTCTCCTTACTTTCAATATACTCAGCTTTTCAATATCCTTTATATCATGATGAAAATCATTACTTTTCAATAAATAGTAGGTTTTATCTTGGAAATATAGGAATATTGAACATGCTCGTATACTCACTTCAATCAAGATGACTGATACCATAATAATATACCCCGAGTCACTTTTAGATGACACATGTTTACACTGATCAATTTCCCGAGTAATTTTCATTTCTTCTGAATATAATTCATTCACAGTTTTACTATACGGCATGTTATTTCCAATTGCAGGTAAACCATTTCTACATGCAGATATATTTTTCCTAATCAGCTCATTTGAGTTTCAAGGATAATTTAAAAAATCATTACTTTACTAAACGTATTATGATAATTATGAGTAGACGATTGTCAGCAGTAGAGTAGACGGTAACTTTTTGAATTATTCATATTTATTGGAAACAAATCCCACAGGTGCAATTTCCAATTAGTTTCAGTATCTAAATTTGATTTCAGTTAAATGAACTGTCGATGAACTAAAGATATCTTGTCTCTGGATATATCGTGCTGTTTTCGTTTGTCTGGTTTTCCTCAAATGGATCAGTAACCATTTTGATCATTTTCTTGAGTTCGGTACTTTTCAAAATTCCATATGAAGTGAAAACGGTCTATTCTATTCAAGAAAATTACGCTGACAGTGTTTTTTTTTTAATGAGTTTACTATTTACTAGATTTTCCTTATAATACCTTATACCTTTATACTTATGCCTTTATACTTCTACAATACAACCTTCAGGATTACTATTTCAGACAGGATTTCTGATTCGAAGCTATTTCCGGGGTTTGCTGACAGACCTCTGTAGGATCTTATGTGTACATTATCAAAGGTAATGAGGCAATATACGAAGTGATCTAGTTGTTCTCACAGCTGATTCTACATTATTGGAATTTTATTGACGGTAAGGCAGCGTAGAAAATAATCAAAATTGAGAGGCCTCGGCTGGGCATGAATTCGCTCGGACATCAATGCTCCCCTACCGGCTTGTGCACTCTGACAAGGAGTGATTGGTCCTGGGGTGCACCTGAAGGATACTCGGAGAAAATCTCCGCGGAACACGATACTCACAAATTTCGGAAATACGATGGAGTTCCTTAATTGCTAGCTACAATAAAGGAACCGCAGCGGCATGACTGACCACCACGTTGGCTCAGGGCCGGACCAGAAAGTTCCCTAAGATCCCTTTTAGTCAGAACACATTTTTCCGCGACTCGACCTACCTATACTCTTACACTCACTGGTCCGGACAACCTCTGGAGGTTTAACGGCATTTGAGGCCTTTAGTTACCAGTGCAGTAGCTCAGCTCACGTAGGCTGCGCTATAGGTGGTC
This sequence comes from Leptinotarsa texana, assembly GCA_015342105.1. Classification (NCBI taxonomy): domain Eukaryota; kingdom Metazoa; phylum Arthropoda; class Insecta; order Coleoptera; family Chrysomelidae; genus Leptinotarsa; species Leptinotarsa texana. The sequence goes on along the minus strand of WOGN01005047.1, from coordinate 9,163 downwards.
GGCGGACCTCCTGATACATTGGGGTTTTGAATACGTCGAAGGAGGCCGGTTAGTTGGTCCCTAGGCGTAAACTGGATCCGAAGTGGAGCCGACAGACACTTCTTTGTCAATGGGCTGTTCTGTGAGCTATCAAACTCATTCGAAGTTAACCCTGATAATAGCCAGATCTGAAGTGCATCGAAAAAGATGAACAATGATGATTCATTTTGTGTGACATAAACACGTTTGAATTTGTTGCAACTTCCCAGAAATCGCGTTGCACGTTCGTAAATCGCAGCTGTGGACTCTTTTTAAAATGAGTTATAACTACCAACATCCAAACATACATATTTCGTGCTTTTCCAATTTCTTGCTTTGCGCAGTGGTATTTTTGCTATTTTCTGTGTTATCTCTCTTGATTCTATTTCACTTATTGGAATACTTTGCAAAAAAATAATGTTTCATAAGTCCTACTTCGACGTGTATGGCGCGACACTCAGCGTTTGAATATCTGAATGGTGCCCAAATTATACCGAAAATAAACTGAAGGCAAGAATTTTCACTAGAACTTTGTATATTTTCTATGGATATATTGTCAAACAATTTTTCACCAATTGAGACTGAGAATTAGACTGCAGCATTACTCAGAACAGCTCTTATCGCACTACTCTTTGCTGCAGGGTTGAAGGTTTCATCGTAATTTTCACCCTATTTTTACGAATAACCTTTCATGACCAATCTGGACTTGAATTTATCTACAGAACTATCTACATGCAGCTTACTTTTGTAAACCCATTTACATGGAATCGCTTTCCTAATAGGTGGCAGTTCTTTCATAGTCCAAGTTCGATGTTCATGTAGAGATTCGCTTCCATTTTCCATTGCTCGAATCCAATGATCTTTCTCAGAGCAGGAGATGGAATCTTTGTAAGTGAGTGGTTCTCGAGGTTCAGTTATTTCACTATCAAAAATTCTGGCATTATCATCGAAACGGAATGGCTTTCTGATTGCATGTCTATCGTTTAGCATTCTTTCGATTACAATCCCCCATCTTTAAGAAGTGGATCTTCTCTTTTTTCAGTTCGAGACCTGGAAATGTCCGGTGTATTTTCAGCGTCTATGTATACTGATATGTCTTCTTTTTGAGAAACATCTGACGTCTCATTTTTATCTGTAGAAGGTACTCCTGGCATAAGAGAATTTAATAGTTTAGTTCCACAAATAATTCATCACACCAGATACCATATCCATCATCATTCTCATATTCAATAAGTACTTTTTTCATAGTCAATTCATTTTCTTTCAACGTATTTTTGTTATGTGTTCCATTATCACGTTCTGCGCAACCATTCTGCTGAGGAGTGTCGGGAATGATGATTCTTTATCGATTCCATAGTTATTGAGGACTGAAAATGATTGCTTCAGAACACTTGTCAATGTCAAACAATTTCAAGACAAAATTTCAACAGTTTCTAATAACTTGCAAACCTCTCTTATACTCCGGAACCTCAGGCTAACTAATCACGCTCTGCACCGTGCTGCTGAGTTAACTTTTAAGTAGAAAATAAGTAAAATCAAAATTAAAATTTATGTGCAAATTGATGCTGTTTAGCAAAATTATACTGTATCGCCGAATTTAACCCTCATTAGTAATGAGTTAATGAAATGTATAAACAAACTGTAGAATAAAATGCTCAAAAACCAAAAAACAACTAACTTATTTACTCGGAACTTCATTCAATTTAATTATTATTTTCGGTGGAATTCTTCGAATGTGTTCAGGTTTTCATTTTTTTTTTCAGTTCAGAAGACACCTTGATAGTAAGACCATAATGTATTACTTTTTCGAAAACTTTCACCGCGATCTGAAATTTGTACTGAACTGTTTATTGAATATGATTTTATAATAATTGTTGTTTACTAGGTTGATGAGGTTCATACTGGAACATAATTATTTTGTTTTCATAGACTGATATTACATATTTTTGAATTATAGGGTATATCTATGCCGTGAAAGATTACTTTGGTGCTAAACATTGATAGTTGACTCGCTGAATACTAATTGTTACATTCATTTTATAGTGTTTTTAGGTATTTCAAATGATTTGAATACGGTGATCCCCAACCAGAACTCAAATAATATAACTTAGAATACCTATATTAGTGAAAAAAACATGTTATTTTACTTTCATGGAATATAATTTCTATGTAACGCTTAATCGGATTTGGAATCCTTTACTCAAAGATGCTAAAGTGCCAACAGCGTAATGCAATGTTACGGCTCTTAGAGACGACAGGTCACTCATCAATAAGTCAACCTTAACCAATAACAACCCGCTAGCAGGAGCGGCGGGAATTCATACGTCATTAACAGGTTATAACATTTCGGCCAAAAGCAAAACATCAACAAGAGAGGCGGACTACCTGAGTCAACATAAATACAACCTACGGACCATAAATCACCAGTCATCAATGAATCATCAAGATGAATATACCTCTGAAGAAGCCAGCCACTCGTGCTGGCGAAACCTTAGGTTGCAGTTCCAAACTACGACAGCCTTCAAACCCGAATGACGATAGTAACGCTGAAAACGAGATATGTTGAATCTTTATCATAAATTTGATAGGAATAATACGAAAACAGCACAAATTAATTTTGAATAATTTTCGCAAAGATAACAGCCGGATAGAACATTATTCGAGATTATGGACACACAGTTGGCTGAGTAAGAAGCGCTAGAAAAAAAAATAAAAAACGAGAATTCTGATTTTCAGTTCCACTGCATCAACCTATCTCGTCACCAACACTGAAATAAAAACTTGGCAAGTTGACTTGGGTATTACAATAGGTGGTTCCACTTATGTCTCGCTTGCGTATACGCAGTTATTTTCATTGAGTACTTTTAGTCAGGGAAGTTATAGATTACGCTGTAGACGACCCCTCCCGATACAGAAGGCCTCAACACTCTGTCGAATGAGGCCCCTATGTCCTCCGTTAACAGATGAATAATATCTTCATCCAGGTAGAGGTACACCGCGAAGGGCGGTACTGATGTCTGAGGAGAATCATGCCACCGTCAATGATCAGTTATGACCCATTTGTCTCTCTGACGAAAATCAGTTTGAAGGGTAGGGGAGGTAGGCTCCAACTCGAAAGAAATCAATATTACTATCGATTTTATCTGTTCTTTGATGTTAGGACAAACATATTAGTTTTCGCTTCGATATTTTCCAAGTTATTTCGATTTAACGATTGTTTCTGGTGGATGATCAGCCATTCACCAGTAGTTAATCTCTTGTGTTAGTGAGTGCGCTGGTTGTAGTGTGCAAGAACCACCCGGACTTCTGATGAGTGCGGTCAGACTTTTCACGAACTGTTCATTTTACCATCGCCTACCCTTGGAACAACAAAGTGTTGTTCCAAGGGTAGCTGTCAACTTTCATTTAAGTTGTAAGAATTGAACTTGGCAACGATGTATGACAACAGACAGAAAAGTATGTAATGGCCGACACTCAATAGAGTTGTTTTATTTGAATCTTTTTGGACTTTTCATTTGAAAAACTAACAGGTTATGGGTCCAGTAAACGTGTACTCACGCTGATTAAGTTGACCGATTCAAAATAACAGTTAATTCAGTGTTGAGTTTGTCGGAATCTGCCGGGAGTTCGGTTGTATAAAAAAGGTACCACATGGCTGTAAACTATCTTACTAGTGTTCCGCGATTGGTAGGCCGGGAAAACTACCAGGACTGATCTTTCGCCATTGAGAATGTATTCATTTTGGAAGGAATGTCAAAATGCCTTGACGGATCTGAAACAGATACCACATTAGTGGCAAGATCCAAAGCCAAGCTGATCCTAACGTTGGATCCCTCCTTGGTTTTGCACGTCGAAGAAGCAACAACTGCCAAGAAAGTTCGGGAGACGCTAAGGAAGCTTTACGAAGACAACAGATTTTCAAGAAAGATAGGACTACTTCGAACGTTGATATCATTGCATTGCAAAATTGCAATTCAATGGAGTCATACGTTAGCCAGGTTATTGAAACTGCTCAGAAGTTAAATAGTACAGGCTTCTTGATTGACGAGACTTGGGTTGGTTTTCTTATGTTAACGGGAAAAAATCATGCCTATGATTCTAGCCATCGAACATTCAGTAATCGACATAAAGACAAATGAAATTAAGTCGAAGTTGGTCGATATGAACATAGATGGCCATAGATGAAGCCATTGTCTATATAATCTTTAGACAATGGTGGAGCGTTCACTGTAAAACCCAACATCAGAAAATCGCAATGGAAGCCGGCAGGTGGCAGCAGTAGTTCCAATACCAAAAATTTGATTGACAGAAGTAATGCCACTTGTTATAAGTGCAAGCAGGAAGGTGAATAAATGCCCAGGTGATGCTGAAACTCGTTCCGACAAAAGTAAAACAAAAGCTGCCAACAATGCTTTTAGTGCAGTATTTTTAAGCAGAAGTTTCAAAACTACAGATTGCTTTATTGATTCTGGCTGTAGCACACATCTCACTGCCAGGAAAGACCAATAATTGACAGAAATAGTTGTGACCAACAAAAGTATAATGATGGTAGAGTGTGCTGGTGATATGAAAATAACTACTTCAGTGGCTGGAAGTAATCATGATATAATCATCAATGATATCAAATATGTTCATGGTTTAACAACAAATCTGTTATCTGTGTCACAACTCATCAAAAATGGAAATGATGTAGTTTTTGATGTAAGTGGTTGTAAGATTTATAACAGAGCAGGTACACTCATTGCTACGCTGATCTAGTTGAAAATGTGTATCAGCTGAATTTCAAACCACCTTCACAATGTTCTTCACTGGCAGCAAACCAGGTTACCGATGAAGTATGGCATCGCAGGTTTGACCATTTGAGCTATAAGGATTGAAAGTTGATGAAAAATGACATAGTCAGTGGCATGGAATGCACAGAAAACTTCAACAGAAACATTATGTGTGAAGTGTGCTGCGAAGGAAAGCAAGCCAGACTGCCTTTCAATCACAATGGTAATAAAGCCTTAAATTGTTTAGAAATTATACATGTAGGCCTCTGCGGTCCAAGGGAGGTAACATCTTTAGGACGATCGAAATATTTTTTTATACTCCAAGATGATTTCAGTAAAATGAGTTTGGTCTATTTTCAAAAGACAAAAGATGAAACCTTTGAAAATTTTCGACATTTCAAGTATTTTGTAGAAGAACAGAAAGGTGAAAAAATGAGATTTTTCGCACTGATAGTGGAGGAGAGTTTTGTGGCAAACAATATCAAGATTTTTTGAGGAACAAAGGTATAATACATCAAAAAACCAATGCTCATTCACCTCAGCAGAAAGGCAGTGCTGAACGGCTGAACCGAACTGTGGTTGAAAAAACCAGGTGCCTGCTTTTTGATGCGAAATTTGAAAAACAATTCTCGACTGAAGCATTAAATAATGCAGTTTATCTCAGAAACCGTTCACTAGTTACATTCCTAAATAATACTCTTATTGAAATGTGAAGCAACAACAAACCAGATGTCAGACATCTATGCCATTTTTGGGAGTGGAGTAATGATGCATATACCCGAAAAAAAGCGCAATAAATGGGACACGAAGTCAAGAAAGACCTTCTTAGTTAGTTTCAGCGGAAATGTCAGAGGGTATAAACTTTATGACCCAGAAATAAAAGATATTGTGATAAGTCGAGACATCATCATAAATGAAAAACACAATGTCATCAGAATGACCATTATTAATGAAAATTCAAAATCATCAGATCCAGTGGAAGATGATGAGTTGATATCTGTAAATTCACACAGGGTGCCAAAGCCAAAAACATTTGATGACTTTGTAAGTTACTTATGTATGGGAGATGATCACGATCCAGATTCAGTTGAAGAAGCTATGTCCAGGCCAAATCGAGACTGTTGGACGCGAGCCATGCAAGAGGAGCTAGTCATTCCAGGATAATGCAGCTTGAGATTTAGCTGATATTCTAGAGAGTTTTCCAATTGTGAAATGTAAGTGGGTATTTAAGTGCAAAAGTGATAGTGCTGGTAGTGTAAGATATCAAGCTGGGCTTGTAGCCAAAGGCTTCACTCAAAGACAAGGTATAGACTTTGATGAAACCTTTTCACCTGTAGTAAAACACTCTACTCTAAGACTATTATTTGCTCTTTCAGTCAAATTAGATTTGAACATTTTTTATCTTGATGTTGTAACATCCTTTCTTAGTGGAGATTTAAAAGGAACAGTATTTATGATGAAACCTGAAGGTCTAGAAATTCAAGATGTAAAATAATCTAATAACTATTAGTTCAATTTATGTGGATGATTTTTTCTTATTTACCAATGATAAAACTGAGACAGATGACCTGAAATTGAAATTAAGTGAGATTTTTGAAATCAAAGATTTAGGAGAAATTAAAAAATGTTTAAGTATACGAGTAACTAGAGATAGAGAAAATAATTCTATATATCTTGATCAAGAACAGTATGTATATAAGTTACTGAAAAGATTTAACATTTTCGAATGAAAAACAGTTAGTACTCCTATGGAGATAATTTTGAACTTGGAGAGACCAAGTGATAGTGAAAGTACACTTAAGCTTTCCTATCAACAACTGATCGGAAGCCTTATGTACCTCTCTGTATCAACAAGATCTGATATTTCTCTTGCAGTGAGTTATCTGAGTCAATTTAATAACTGCCACACAGAAACGCATTGGAAGCATACCAATCGAATTTTACGATATTTAAAGCAAACCAAGAATTATGGATTGCAATTTTGTAAAAATGATGCTTTTCTTGAAGGTTTTGTTGATGCCGATTGGGTTAGCAACACTTATGATAGGAAATCGTATACTGGTTTCTGTTTTCGATTTTCAAATGGGCCTATTGCCTATTGCCTGGGAAAGTAGAGAACAAAAAACAGTTCCTCTCTCGAGCACGGAATCAGAATACATGGTAGTATAAGAGGCCGCTAAAGAAGACATCTATTTGAAAAATGTATTACATGATTTGAAAGATTTTCAAGGGTGTGTAACTTTATATAATGATGATATTGGATATCAAAAATTATCAGCTAATTCCATATTAAATAAATGGACGAAACACATTGATACAAAATATCATTTTATAAGAGAAGCTGTTGCTCTTAAACATGTTGAACTCAAATTTTTTGAAACTTCCAGCATGCTCGCCGATGTTTTGACAAAAAGCTTGTGTGCTGTTAAACATAATGAATTCATTAGAGAGTTGGGTATAGTGAAGGTAAAATAAAATACTTAAAAACTTGTTTGGTATTTATTGTTTTGTTCAAATATTTTTTTGAGCTAGTGGGAGAGTTGCTAAAAGCCCAAAAAACTATTTTACGATAATCCCGGCAAAAAGTGTCAACTGTCATTTGAGTTGTAAGAAGTGAACTTGGCAACGATGTATGAAAACAGTCAATAAAAAGTATGTAATGGACGACACTCAACAGAGTTGTTTTTTTTTAATATTTTTGGACTTTGGCCAGGGACAGGGGTGAAGTGATATGCTTCATAGGCCTTTTACTTGACCGTCTGGGCCTGAGCCCATCAGAGCTGCTAAGAGGCATTCCCGGGTCGGCGATTAGGGAGCCTTTTGGCCCTCCACCAGGGGTCAGGGGGCTTCTTGATTGTCCGTCAAAGGAAGTTTCCTTCAAGGATAACCCCGTCGACTCCAACCTCTCTGCGCAGCCAGAGATTAAAACCAAAACTGCGACTGAGTCGAACGAACCGGCAAATAAGAAACGAAGACTCCCGGAAGACTTTCCTCCTCTTCCTCCTTCTTAAAAACCAGCCTCTCAGGCAGTAAGAAATACCGGCACTAAGCCAAAAAGATTGTTGAAAATGTGAGATAACCACGTAATGAAACTCGTAATTTCTCAGAATCCGAACTTTCAACTACTGAATCCTCTGTGGATGGTGATGTTTTGGCCGACGTCAACATAAGCGATGGCTCTGATACAGGAGAAAAATCAATCTCCACCATATAGGGCGGCCCAAAAAATCAAACCACTCAAAACGATGAAATTAACCAGATTGGACATCCCACGGAACAGGGAGCTTGCTCTCCCGTCCCTTCGCATCCTGAGATGCCATAAAATTATCGTTCGCCAGAAGGACAAGAAGGTTCAATTCACGAAGTTGGTTACCTTTCACAAGGTCAACTATACGAAAGCAGTAAACTTGGCTGACAGCATTAAAGTTCAGCCTTCTTCGATCGAGGAATGATGCCTCATCACACGTATAACCTTTCTTTAGACAGGCAAATTAGGGCCGTCTTCAGAGGGGTCCCAAAACATCTGGAGATCGCTGACATCGAGGGCGCCTTGGTGGAAGAAGGTTTCAAACCATCATCCGTCACCCGGATGATGCGAGGAAACCGTCCGCTTCCACTGATTTTGGTTCAAGTAAACCAAAATCAGAAACATATCTATGACGAACGGGACATCCTTAATGTCAAAATTGAACACCAGAAGATACTTGTAGGGCAGTATCACCGATGTCAGCGGTTCGGGCATAGCCGAAAGAACTGCCTAGCTATTCCCATATGCGTAAAGTGCGCTGGCAGACACCTTTCAGGTGAGTGCAAGAAGCCGCGAGCAGATCCTCCAAATGGCAATAACTGCCACACTGCCCACACCTGGAAGGTGCCCTGCCGGAGTATCTGGCACACGCCCGAGAATGAGCTACGCAGGAGCGGCCAAGAGTGGTAATACCTCCGCCAGGCCAACCGCGGCTCCCTCTATTCCTCGTTCGTCGAAGGTTAATGACATCTGCTCCACCCTGGATCAGATGAAGAAACTCTTCATTCAGTTTCCCATACTTGAAAAAATGTTCACGACGTGCTAACTGGAGCTTGTTAATGGCTAGACAACCTACATTGCCTAGCTTTCTCAAAGTTGTATTTTGGAATGCCAATAGTATTTCAAACAAAAAACATCACCATAGAGAACGCGTTGGACGTGTTGGAGGAGAAGTTGGCATTTTTGTCGAACGTAATCTTCCTCAGGTACAATTCGGGCATTGACTCGGATCAGTTACATGACATGGAAGCCGTGGGAGTTGAACTCCAACTGAGAAGAGGTCGTCATATACTAATCTCAGTTTACAATCCTCCGAGGAATCGTTTACTCCCAGAATCACGGGATG
>WOGN01005046.1:0-13547 GCA_015342105.1 Leptinotarsa texana | reverse complement strand
TCACTATCGCTAATAGCGACCTACTAGATAGATTAGTTTCGTATTTTCGCATTTATGACGATGTATCTCTGTAGTTGTTCCTAAAATAATTTTTTGCAAAACCACCCAACATGCAAGTTTTATTCATTTCCTATATATTGTTTCTTCGTCCATTTCGATATCACAACACAAATGCATTCCCCAATCGCCATCTTGATTCAATTCAGAATGGGGCCTTACACCCCTACCTTTTTTGCTTGCTGTTCATCACAAGGAAAATGTAGCACTGTGAACCTGTGACAGCAAGAAGTCATCGGACATCGTACTATCCATCATAGTGCGACCATTCCTGACTAGGATGTTTGCTGAAAAAGTTATTCACCCGTTAACGGAGGCCATGGGAGGCTCACGCAGTTTAGTGTTGGAGCCTTTTATATCAGGAGGAGTCGCCTACAGCATAATCTATGGCTTCCCTAACGGATTATCGTGAGTTTCTGTATTATCAAGAACTCGCCAATTCCTTGGTTGAATTGACTGCCGAATGGAAGAAGGCTGCAAATCTTTGCTCCGAACCACGGAGCATTCACTATCATCCGTAAAATTTTATTTTGCAGTCTCTACGACTTGAAGATGTCGGTGCGATTTGTCCCCAGACACCTGGAGCATACATGACACGCTTGAACATCGCATTGTAGATTGAAACCTTGTTTTTGAATTCTAGTTTTGATTTCCTATTAATCAAGATTGCAAATCCGTCCCTGTATCCTGGTTCTCATGCTTTCAATGTGCGAGGTCCAGGTGAAGCTGCGGTCTGTTACTTTACCCGCCTTTGCCAGTAGATCTCCTTTCCAAAAACCCTCACTTTCATAGCAGGAAAAGATATCGTTCTTTCCATGGTTATAGCCTGAGTTTTGTTCGAGTACACTCGGAACTTTCAATCATACTTGGTACCAGCGTTCAAAATCGTCCAATGCACGTTGCATGTAGACGACTCCGAGCTCACCACCCATTGAGGAGGTGAGGAAACCCGTATGGTTGGCGTACAGGGAGACCTTCAAAGCCTCGGTCCTCGAAAGCACGCTGGTCCTGAGGCACTTCAGCGAGGATTCCGAGGCTGTCAGACGTGAAGCTCTGACGACCTAAAAGGGTGCGCCGTTCAGAAAGAACCTTATCTAACAGACCAGGCCGCATTCAAGTAGCTTGTGAAGGCCTTCGTGCGAGACACAGGCGACGGCCTTCGCAATATCCAAGAGGGCCAGATGTTATTGATCTCTTGGATGTTGGTTTTGACCAGCCTCAGAGCCTGTAACTTGGTGGAGTGGTCCCTTCACACAAACACGCAAGTGCATTGCTGCAAACCTGATTGAGAAGGTGATGACTTCTCTTACGAAGACGCCATGTATGATATCGACCGAATCTGAATCCTGGAATATCAAAGATGTACGAGGCTCATCAAGGCGAAACGTTGCCTCGACCTCGAGCGCCGACGAGATTTGTCCCTTATCTTCTACTGCAGCTTTCACTGCAAAGCAAATAGTTGAAAATTAGAGATTAAATACAACACATTTATGATTTAACACAAGACAAAACTGTTTCGACTCTCCATAGATCTTCTTAGTGGTGCAAAGTTGAACAGTAAATGCGATGCTGGACTCAATTGACCTTGATGAAAAAGCCTGAGAAAGAGAGGTAACTGACTTCTCTCCTTACGAAGACGCCATGTACTTGAAGCTTGGTTTGTCGACTGAGCGCGTTGGGAATCTCATAGGTGGAGGCGTCATACGGGAAGAGGGTATCGCCCTCATTTAAATTTTCTCATATTTGAAATCTTTTTTAAAAACTTTCAGATTTCAAATTGAATTTCAAAAATTTTCATGAAAGTCATACTACAGTTTGATTTCGATTAATTATTTGCTCATAACTGAAGCAAATTTTGCCGACCTCTTTTCAAAAGTGTCATAAAGTGTTTGAATGACACCTTAATCGTGATTTCAGGTCGTCTGAAGAACATGTCTTCGATAACAAGGCAACTACCTGAGAACCAGACTCTACCTCCGCGTTCTATTTTCTATCGACAAGAGGAAATCGCCGGAATTTATTAACGATCGAACTAACTCCGTAATATCCGCTCCCTAACTGTTTTCTGCTTGCACCCGCCGGACTAAATCATATCTGCACTTTCAGTTATTACAGATTTATCTCATCGTATCACCGCATCAGTGGGTTTGTATAGGTAGCGTGAGTCGTTATCAATTGCTTCCTGAAAAAGCCTACGCCGGGCATTATTTTGAAATAAGCGGATTGTATTTGCCAACAGGGGATCACGTGAGTCACGAAGTGAAGCAAAAGTCTTTCCAGAGACCAGAATTAATAGTATTCTGACTTTATTAAGGTGACAGCATGGCTTATAAAACCGCAAGCATACGAAATAACAAAGAGATTAGTTTGTCAAATGAATCTGTAGTTCATAAATTGTCGTGTCAATCATGTCCGATGTTTCACATATGTCAAACTAGACGAAGAGTCAAAGCACGCATGAAAGAACATAGAAACGGTTTTCAGAATGGAAAAACTCTTATTTGTTTGTGAAATTAGACTTTTCTGAAATTTGGAGTGTTGCAGATTCCTGGATATCATGATTAAGTATTAGAGAATAAACAACAATATTTCAATGGGTGACTCTCAAAGATCAGTATTAGGACCAATATTGTTTTTTTATATACATATGTGTTGGAAGCGCATGTTGAGAATACTTTCTTGAAAATGTGTACTGATAGAATTTGACTAATGTGCTGATAAATGTAAACAAATCTTGCAATCTGTAACGAACTACTGTGGAAAAAAGTCTCTATATGTCGATACCAATAAAACACAATTGGTTAGATTCCGCATTAGCCAAAACATGGTATGTTAATTCAGTTTGAAATTATTAACAGATGAAGTCTCGCCACAGAAGAAACACGGTTTTTAGAAATTACTATTGGCCATGTTTAGTATAAACAACACCGCTAGATTTTGACGAGCAAAATCAATATATTATGTTATTTATTCAGGAGCCTGTAAAACATCAGAGTTTTCAGCACATAGGCAAGTCATGTAATTGTCAAATAGATTCATAATTCGGGAGTAGTTATTGGATTGATGACTAAAGTTCCAAAAAAGTTTGGCAGGTGATGTATTACAGTAAGAGTTATTTCGTGTTTTATAAAAATAAGCCTGGATAGTCAAGCAGCGTTGGAAGCTCTTGGCTCCTACCGAACAATGTCTAAATTAGTGGCAAATTGCCAAATACGATTTTTCGATAGAAGGACTTGACAAATTGTCTCTGGTCTGGATTCCTGACCGTACTGGCCTGGAAGGCAATGAGGCTGCTGACTTCCTTACAAAGGAGGGTGCTACAAGTAGCTTCATCGGACGAGAACTTGTCATTTGAATCGGTTTAGGCTTTGCCAAACAAACATTGAAAACCTGGATGGCAAATAGATTGGTGAACTTGATGTTATTTGCAACGAATTGATGTAGAAAAAAATAGGCAAATATATATACATCAAGTTTAAAAAACCAATACTTAATACCAAAAAACGTTCACTGTAAACATATTAATACGCCGCTATAGGCCGTTTTGATCACGATATTACTACTGGTGAACTCTTTGATAGAGATAGACCTTTAACGTAAATTAAAAATGACGGAACAAATAAGCAGTTAAAAGTAACTGCTTGATGAATCTCAATTTATCCAGAACCTACTTTTCGATATCAAGCTCGATAATTATTACCCCCGTCAACAGCTGTCTTAGGTGCACAGATAAAAGGAAAATAATTAAAAATATCATCTAATTTTAAGAATCAACTGTAGATTTCAGTACTCAGACCGCTTCAAAATATATCAACAATATCAGTGCTTCTACTCACGGGGTAATCATTTCTGATATTTTTTTTATACTTGCTACGGCTCTCCGTCGGGACTTTCTAGAATGTCTTCTCATATCTGAAAGAATGACGTGTATGAGGCAACTGTAGCTTTTTCGAAGAATATCTCCCATTACCAGATGAATATGCCTTAAAAGCTTTTTTTCTACCTCCAAAAAAATTAATAAAAGGTCTGAAAGTGCTCGACGTGAATCTTTCATGGGTGATCATATTATTCTTGTCCGAAAAACCTGAAAACATGAATTATGGAATTCTCTACCGATATTTCAAGAATAGAAAATGAAAATATTGAATTGATTAATTTGACTGACCTTAGATGTTTTTAGGTTTCGGACAGTCCCTAGCTAGAACCTTGCTTTTGTGTTGGCTTTACGATAGATACTAATCTGAGTCATTTTCAAATCCTGACTGAAAATATCTTCGGTTTTATTTACTCTTGCTTACTAGACAACCTACCATCCCAGCAATATTCTGATAAAATAACGAACTTACATTAGTAATTCTTCTAAATTCAGAAATTCAAACCGTTACAAACGAAACAAATATATGTATATGTATGTAAAATGTTGTGGGATGTTACCAAGAAGTCGTGTAAATTTTACCAAATTGTATAAAACTATTAACGATAGAGATACAGCTTCGGTACTAAATATATTTTCTCTTGTACAATGTTTAACTATTTAGTTTTATCAGAAACTCTTGATTCGTTTTGTCAAAAAATATTTTTTATTGTTTATAACTTTTGCTGTATGTTTCATATTTCAATCAGTAGTAGCAATAACGAATACAATTTTCAACTATTGTGAACTAATGGTAGATTAGTCTTTGATTGTCACAAAATTCAAATAAGCCAAATATATCGAAGCAGTTGGCTAGAGCTACTGTCACTAATAAAATTTCAAAGAAAAATTGATTACGTTCTAGACGAATCAACAGCAGCTGTTATTTCACTATATCAAAGAATATTTAATAAAATTACAGATTGTCGAGTATATCACTGTTTGACATTTTGACCATCTGCACTACTGAATCAATTCCTGACACATGTCTCTAATAACCCTTTCTAAACACGTCATTATTATTCATAATTTTCGTAACAGTTATAATTCAGCGCCACGTATTGTCTTTTTGACCCCCTCGATTCCATCATTGGCATAATTATAACGTTGCATTAGCATAGACTCGCTGATAAACACTGTGTTCAGAGGCGGAACTATAGGATATTGGGAAAGGAATTTATTCATGAGTGAATCAAATTAATTAATTAGTATATTAAAACTCGTGAGAATCTTCAGAAACAGGTTAATTACTCGGTCGTTATATATAAATACTTTTCGTTTGGCTTGTTAATTATTTAAGGCATATATTATAAGGGTTTGTAAAATAAACTGAATATATTTTATTTGTGAGAATTCTGGGCCAGTTTAGCAATAATAGGTATTCAATGCATTCAAATGTATAACAATATTTTTGAAGAAAAATTTCAACTTTCAAAATATACAAATTTATTTATTATAGAAAGAAAAGGTATTTTTCGAATTTTTCGACTATCTGGAACAAATTTATGGACATTTTCATGCGTGACTCCTTGTTTTCGGTTTTGAAAACAAGGTTCTAGTTTATATTTTGAAGCTATATTATTATTATTCACTCAATGTTTCAAGCTTCTATTTTTGGTAGAACCATTTTCAACTGTATTGAACTTCTAACCAAGGCCTATATAGATTGAATCACGATACTGAACATACTATCTTCTATTTGAGGTCACAATAACTCCTTTAATTTTAACAAAGTAGCGTTCTTATTTTTCATTCATTTCTTCTCATTTACTGACTTTTTTTCAGGTAAATAACTCATCCAACAAACCTGGTTCTATATTTTTATCATATCATTGATTCATTTTTTAGATTTCAACTGTTGTTAACATTTGTTCATACAGTGGGAGTTCAAACCTCTGATATGCACCATTTTTTTTATCCTTCCCCTGAAAATTTTTTCAATTTTTAACTATAGTCTAAACCAAAGTGAAACTAGGATAGAAGTAAATCATTATCAAACCAGTAGATTATTGATTTCGGGCTATAAGATTATAAAAAACATTTTTCTAGAAAAAACACTTTCAATTTATGGAATATTTCTTCACTTTGCACTAAAAGAAATATTACAACTCTGATACGTTAATATTTCATACATTTGAAAGCATGAACATAAAAAAGTTGACAGGGGAAAAAACGTTTACGTCCATTATTTGTCGGATTTGAGTCAATGGAGGCATTAAACCCACTTCAGACTAAACTTTTGATCGCATATTCGTTTCAGGGAAAGACACGTTTAGATCACCTAAACAAAGGTGATTGAAGGATTGGTGTCTAGAGGAAGACACGTTTAGGTCCAGGAGCGCCTAGAAAAGGAACCAAGGTTTCTTCCTAAACGATACACAGTGTTGATCCATTGGTTGGCATGAATCGTTATTTAAAAGCACAGTAAAGGCGTCATCTTTCATCATCTTAACAGTTTTAAACAGTATATACCTATCCGTAATGTACAGAAAAAAATTTCCCATGCGAACGAGAACTATCAGAGTGGTCAAAATTGTCAAAGACTAACCGATGTTAATATTCCACAAAGTTCATATTTCGGTACGTTCAATGAGTCTTAGGTTCAAAAAATGTGAAAAATGAAAAAAAGGCATCACTGCAGCGTCAACGTTGAACCCTTCGTATTTTGACCCAATTGCAATTGAGTTGGGTAAATACGGAGATTTGCAATACCTAAAGCTCCAACTTAAAGCAGATATAGATAATCACGATGTGAATGAGTACTTGGATGACCCGCCAATGGGAGCTGATGAACCAAACTACTAGGGAAGATATATTATTTTCCAGAAGATTTCTGGAAATTCATCTTTAATAAATATTATTTTGTAGAAATTTCAATTTTTCTCATAACAGTCTATGCAATAAACAATTTTTGAACATTACTATGATATTACTATCTTTTCGAAGGTAAAACTATATTTTTCTGTTTTCACAAAATACATACAAATGGACATAAACATTTTTCCCCTGGACCAGTCAGTTGTTTCAAGACGCTGATACCTCTTTTATGAATATGAAATTTTATAAAATTCTGCTAGTTATAAACTTTTTATTTTCGTATGGAAGATTATGATGATTTAAAGATTCAAAATGCCAAAAAAGAGTACATAGGTTTTTGTAAATCCCTAAATTTTTCATATATCTGGTTTTTTGAGGAGGAAATTAAGATTCAATTCTTTCTATCAATACCTTCAGAGATTGAATACGTTGGACTTCTAATAGCTGGAGAAAATGATAAATGAGTATTAATTAATCTACTGTGTTCATCTATCATTTGAATAGTTTTTGCAAGATAATATATTGTCAGCTCTGATCAAAATATAAAGGAAATATATAGATACAAAATGAATGAAAAAATCAAAATTGCATTTTCAAAATCCAAAACGTTTCAAACGGCTCTATTATAAAAAAATGATAATCAAATTTGAAACTGAATTCGGTTCTCGTTCGGTGACAAAATCACCTGTTTCGACATATTGCAAACTCTTCAACTTCTATGTATCGAAGAAAAGGCTCTTTCTATATCCAGTACTGGTCCCCAGTTCACGATTTCTTAGGTTTCTAGAAGTTATAAAAATGTATTGGAATATATGGATTTTGAATAGCAGTAGTGAGACAAATTTCAGTTATATATCTAAAGTGTATAGTAAAATCTTCATTCCAGAATTTTCACAATATTTCTGAGCTTGTCGATTATGTTCTTTCCAAGGTTCTTTCCATTCGAATAAAAATTCGTTAGCAATGTTTAATTTTCACAAGAGTGACATTTTCGTTTTGTTCTTCACTCTCTAAAATACATATTATGTTCATTATAATTTTGAACATCATGAGTTACAGTTTTCCTACAATAATCTGTCGTAAAAAAACAACATAATTTTCTACCCCTCTCATAGACGCTCATGAACAAAGTATTATTTTCATGTTATCAAATACCCTACGAAAAATCACCGAACAGGAGTATGTTGTCATGGCAAGGTGGTTAACACTTTCCGACATATGCGACCTTTGTTGCAACCCCCTCGAAGCAAATGATTGACGTTCGCTAAATGCATGTCGGAATCGAATCAAGTCGTGTCCACTAATTTTACTCTTCTGGAGGGGTCACGAAATCATTTGACAGGTCAACGTTCAAAGAGGTATCAGGCACATGGTCGTAGGAAGGTGGACAAGGGAATCAGCGGGATAGTTTTGTTGACCTCGTAGTTTGTAAAGTTGATATTGATGTTATTTGTGTGTTTTTTTTCACATATGTACACGTGTTTGGTGCTATTGACAAGATGTGATTATCATTTGGAGGGTGGGAAAATTGGGATGAAGTTGGCCACATGATATAGAGAAATCAAAAAACAAGAAATGCATTTCTTGTTGATATCGCTTGATTATTGTATTGCAAACTTTCAAGTTAACCTAAAATCTTTCAATATTTCAATTGCAAATCATTCAGAAGACCTACTGTAAACTTGTGTAAAAGATTGCTCATAAATAAAATGGCCACCCATCTGAAGTTACAAGCAAAAATTATGCGAAACCTTGTATGGTGTAGTGAATGAAAACTGGCGTTCTGTTAACACACAATAGTGAGAATGTTGCTAAGGAATTGTTGTAAAAACATTTCACAGAGGTTGACAGCTATGATGACTAGATTATAAAATTTTTTCGTTTGGGTTCATTAAAAATATTCAAAGGAGAATATCTAGAAAGAAAGAGATAGAGAGAGAGAGAGGTAGCTATAAAGAGAATGAGAAAGATAAAGAAAAAGAAAGAAGGATTATCGCTTCAAAGGAGCCAATGTTCCTCGAAATTTTTCGGGTTTCCAACCTTTCACAATCTGAATATATAACAAAAAAGAATCTACTTTCAATTGTAATGAAGGGTTTCGTATTGTACAGTTTGATAAATAAACAAAGCTTAATCAAAAAATAATCTGAATAAAAACCCCGAAATAATCCACTGAAGAGTTTAATTAGACAGTAACTTCTTCGTAGTCATAAATTTTGCATACCAATTGAATAATCGATTAAAATAATTCCTCGTTTGGGTATTCAATCAATGATTTCCAAAATTGATCGAAGAGTGATAATCAATTGTCAAAATATTTCATGGAAATGAATGGGTTTATGTACGACAGAAAGAAAAGAGCTCTCAGCTATTTCATTATTTCGTAATCATTCGCCGGTCTTTTCATCTACGCCCATGGAAAGAATTGATTTTTTTCCTACGGGAAACTATGACACACGTTAATGTGATATAAGCGGTGGTAAATTAAACTCGAATTATTTACAGTCCGAGGTTCGCTTTATTATTTTCGGATTTGATACAATGCAAATTTTTTGGTATAACCGCTCGATTGAATCATAATGACGCAACTGTCGCATGTACTCACTGGAGTCATTGTTAGTTTAAAATGAAACGGAGTGGAAATTCATGCATTTTGTGAGTAGGTGTGAATGAATGGAGGTGAATTTAGATAAAAAAATAGGGACTCATAAAGTTGCCGAGATTTAATATTAAAACGATTAGTTCCTGAACCTGTAAAACTCGCTAACGGAAGACAAACTACTATTTTATGAGATGGCATTGGCCGATTCTTGATGAAAATTCATAACTTTTTCAAGTAACACTTCATTGTGAGATTTTCATTCAAAACCGTAACAGGTATTTCATCATGCAATACTTAGTGGTTGTGTACGAAACTATTCCTACACTGTACAATAACTTTCTCAGTATGAACACGCCTGCGAATTGATGTTGCGGTTTTCTTTTCAGTGAAAGTGTCACAAAAAACTGTTACGTGAGTAAAATACTTTTGAAACTTTTCAGAAAAAAATTCGATATATGATTTTTTATTTGTTTAATAATATTGATGAACCACAAAAACAATAAAATGAATTATTATAAAAATCTAAAATACCAGGTAAATAAAGAGGGTTTGTTTGAAGGTGGTTGACAATGTTTGGTGGTGTATTTCATCAGTTCGGACATTGTCAGTATGAATTGATTTGAAATCCCTGAAAAAGAAAAATAAATAAAATTAAAAAGAATAACTGAAAATAACAATTTTATTAAACTAAAAACTGAAATTACAAAGAAATAACATACAAGCAACAAACAAAAAAATAAAAAATTGAAATATTAATAAAAGCTGAGAATTCAAAATATTAACAAAAATGAAAAATTAAAATTAAAAGACTCCTAACCAAGTTACGTCACGACGTTTCGATTATTAGTATCCACAATCATCTTCGGCTGATGACTGGACTTATTTCTCCGAGATCTTAATTTATAGGAGTGCTTTCACTTATCCCCTCTTTCCTCTCTCCGCTTCATTGGTTTTAGCATGAGATGAACGTTTGGCGGGAGTTGGTCGTTTTTCACTTGATTAAAGGTTTCCATATGTTACGTATCTCTACGCTAACTTGACTAAATGCGTTGTTGGACAACATACACGCGGCTTCTTTGAATTTTCTCCTAAACCAGTTTTCAGCTTGAGCCCACTGGATATTATGTTAATGAGTCCAAACATGCTCTGCTATTCAGAATTTGCTGGTTTCTCCTCACTGTGTGTGTTTCTTGTGCTCAGCAATGCGAACTTTCAATGGCCTCTTAGGTTCATCGATGTAGGATTCTCCGCACTAGCAAGGTATCCGGTAAATGGAATTTTTGGATTCTCAGTCCGTGTGTGGTGGCCTGGTTTTCGTGATGCTGCTACGGATAATATTTCCAGATCGGAAGCAGGCCTGATGTTATACTTGGACTCAATCCTTCTTATCCTTTTCGATAATTATCTGATGTAGGGCAGAACACATACTGGTTGTGGCGGCTTCTCTTTCCTATAGAGCTCTTGCTTTCTTCTAGCTAAAGCCTGTTCTACCATCACTCTGGAGTAACCATTCCGTTGAAGGTCATTTTTGATGATGCCTAGTTCTTTTTCGAGACCTTCCTTTGTATTACAGAGCCCGAAAGCACGGTCTAGTAGAATATTGATGATTCGTCTCTTAGTCGATTGATGTTGGTTGGATTTCTGGTTTAGATACTCTCCTGTGTGAGTAGGTTTTCGAAATACAGATGTTTTCCATTTAGTGTCGGTCCTCTTCACCAATACGTCTAAAAAAAAGCAAATTGTTGTAGATTTTCTTCTCCACTGTGAAAGTGATGGAAGGATTTACGTTGTTGATGTGCTTCAGGAAAGTGTCTGGTTCCAGTTCTGCATTTTGTTTGTTGTTTGTATGTTATTTCTTTGTAATTTCAGTTTTTGTTTAATGGTATTGTTATTTTCGGTTAAACTTTTCAATTTAAATTTTTACAACAGAAAGTAATATTATATTTTTTCCTATGATGAAAGCCAAGTTGGTTCTATTGATGCGTGCAGTGTATCTGTTGACAGTATAATTCAAAGGAATATCTGTTTACACCGCCTTCAAAAAAATAATGTTTTTTCAATCCCGTTCAACTAAATACTTATTTGTTGGAGAATGTCTTGGTTACTCGGTCAATTCTCAGTGTCCAATATACTGGACTTTGAAACTGTTTTTCATAATAGAACATATTAAAATGCTCAGTGCAAAAAATGAGGAGTATCTCATTGAATCATCATCAGGCTTTTACTAAACCTCTTAGAAAAATACAGTTAACGCTCAAAAATACAATAGTATAACTAAATAACGAAAAATAATCAGTAATATATGATAATGATACTATAAGGTATCAAGATTGATATGAAGAGACATAGCAAAATCAATCAAAGATTACTTTATTATTGATGGAAACATCAACGTCGATGAATGAAAGAATACAATTTGAGTGAAGATAAAACGGCAATACTATTCTCCAAACCGCAATGAGACAAAGGTGATAAATTTGGCGGCAATAAGATCCGGTATTGAATAATAATAATGATAATATCATTAATAATGAAAAGAGAGAAATGAATGTTGCTGCTAGTTGGTGATGAATGAAAATTCTTCACCAACTAATAAGAGTAATTGGATTTTTCATTCGTAATGGTTATATAATGGTTATTATTGCCTCATTTCGCTATGATAAAAGGGGTATAATTTCAGTGTTCTTCCTAGACTGCCGAAATCAAAATAACTCAAGATAACTATAAAAAAACTGCAGTTTTCAATCTCTAATGCTCTTGATATTTTTCTACTGTAGGTTCTCATGTATTCAAATTGGTTATAGAATAATCTTTTTATAATCTTTGGAAAAGTGTAAAATAATGGTTATTGATCTTAAACAATTTTGAGTTTCTGAAAGATTATTTTTTATTAGTGACATAAAACTTCAAAAGTTAACCTATATATGACAAATTATATACAATTTAGAATAAAATGTTTATGATATAAACAGACTATACGAACTCATGACGATATTTCGATTGCATTTCGACGTTTTGGTTATTGAAACCTGTACTCTAACTGAATCAACACCTACCATTATTTCTCTGATATCTAATATTGTCAATTCGTGATTGATCGGATTTGGAATTATGTATTCATCGTTCGTGAGAAATTCCTCCAACAGTCCTGCATATTTTTAGGCAAGTTGTAATGTTTACTGTCCAAATGCAGCTGACACTCGCAGGTCCTACCACCTGCGACCAAATTTACATTTTTATGTTTCATTTGAACTATTGCATTATTTATGAAGCAAAAAGAGTTGTGTAACGAACGAAAAATGTAGTGCTGGTTCATAATAAATGAAGAAACCTTGAAAATGTTTCAATATACTTGTAAGAAACCTTAGAAGAAACTTCCCTGGTAGAGAAGTCATCTTTGAAGATTCTTCTTGTTGTTCAGCTGCAGGAATTGAAAATATTGATTCATTCTAGGAGCTAACTTTAATTTTGTCTTAAGTTGACGTAGGGTTGAGAATGAGGTATTTTTCAAGTTACGGACCCATCAAGGTGAATGCTGAATGAGATTCAAGAACATTAAATCTTGGAATTATAAAATATCTATAGTTTGTTGACCTTTCATTCAATCACATTCATCCGCCACTAGGTTAGGTTAGGTTGGGGCCAAAGTGAGTGGGTCTATTCGACCCTCCACCGCAACCCACAAGGGTTTATTGTGGCTCACATCTATTCACACTCGATCAATTAGTTTGTAAGATGAGTGGTTTTTCAGGTCAGATGATAAGAGTACGGCTCTGCCGAACCCTAAAAACCTAATTCGGCCCCCAGCGGGGCAGGCACAAAGTGTGTGCTCAGCTATTTCATCATTTTCCTAACAAAGGCGACTCATACTGTTTTCCGACAGTCCAAGTCTCTGCATATGATGATTCAAATGACAGTGACCTGTAAGAAGGCCTGTTAGCCATCGTAGTTCATCCCTACTTTAGTCCAACAAATGTTTGGTATCAAGCTTCGAAGGGTGAATAAACGCCTTAAAATGAGCCAATCCTGAAAAATCCTGCCAGAAGTCCATAAATCTTCTTGCCATCCAGGTATTCAATGTTTGTTTTGCAAAACCTAAGGCGAGGCCAATGACAGGTTCTGGTCCGATGAAGCTGCTTGCAGCACACTCCTTTGTAA